>CAUYRT010040327.1:0-54735 GCA_963574885.1 Lepilemur ruficaudatus
CAAATATTTTCTCCCAATCTGTGGTTTTCTCTTCACTCTGTTGATTATTTCCCTTGTTGTGCACATGCTTTTAAAATTTGATGCAATTTCATTTGTTTATTTTTACTTTTGGTGCCTGTGCTTTTGGAGTCATCGCCAAGAAATCTCAGCCCAGATCAATCTTGTGGAGATTTTCCTTTATGTTTTCTTCAATTGTATAGTTTTAGGTCTTAATTTTAAGTCTTCAATCCATTTGAGTAAATTTTTGTACATCATGTGAGTTAAGGGCCCAAGTTCATTCTTTTGCTTGTGGCAATCCAGGTTCCATAACTGCATCTATTAAAGGGACTGTTCTTTTTCCATTGTGTGTTCTTGGTACCTTTCTCAAACATCAATTGACCATAAATGAATGGGTTTATTTCTGGGCTCTCCATTCTGTTCCATTAGCCAATGTGTCTGTTTTTATGCCAGTACAATGCTGTTTTGATCACTATGATTTTGTAATAGATTTTTGAAGTCAGGTAGTTTGATGCCTCCAGCTTTGTTCTTTGTGCTCAGTATTGCTTTGGCTATTCATGCTATTTTGTGGTTTCATAATGATTTCAGGATTATATTTTCTATCTCCTTGAAAAATGACATTGGAATTTTGATAGGGATTGCACTGAATCTGTAAATCACTTTGGAGAGTATGAGCATTTTAACAATATTAATTCTTCCAATCCATGAACAATGAGATACCTTTCCATTTATTTATAATACCTTTCCAGATATTTTCCATTTATTACTTAAATTTCTTTCATCAATGTTTAATAGTTTTCAGGATAGAGATCTTTTACTTTCTTCATTAAATTTATTTCTAAGTATTTTTTATGTTATGAATGGGATTGATTTTTAAATTTCTTTTTCAGATAGCTTGTTGTTAGTGTAAAGAAACACTATATGTGTGTGCTGATTTTCTATCCTACAAATTTACTGGATTCATTTATCAGTTCTAACAGTTTTTTGGTGAAGTCTTTTGAATTTTTTACATATAAGATCATATCATCGGCAAATAGAAAATTTCACTTCTTCCTTTCCTGTTTCAATGCCTTTTACTTCTTTTTCTTGTCTCATTGCTCTGGCTAGAACTTCCAGGACTATGGCGAATAGAAGTGATGAGAGTGGGCGTCTTTGTCTTATTCCTGATCTTAGAGGAAAAGCTTTTATCTTTTCACCATTAAGTGTGAAGTTAACTGTAGGCTTTTTGCATATAGCCTTTATTATGTTGAGGCACATTCCTTCTATGCCTAATTTGTTGAGAGTTTTTATTATAAGAAAATATTGAATTGTGTCAAGGGTTTTTTCTGCGTCTATGGAAATGACCATATGTTTTTGTCCTTCATTTTGTGAATATGGTTCATCACATTTATTGATTTGAGTATGCTGAACCATCCTTGCATCCCATGGATAAATCCCACTTGATTATTATGAATGATCTTTTTAATGTGCTGTTGAATTCAGTTTGCTAGTATTTTGTTGAGGATTTTTACATCTATGTTCAACAAGAATATTGTACTGTCATTTTCTTTTCTTGTAGTCCTTGTCTAACTTTGATATTAGGGTAATTCTGGTCTTACAAAAATGAGTTTAAAGATATTCCTTCTTCTTCAATTTTTTTGGAAGAATTTGAAAAAGATTGGTACTAGTTCTCTTTAAATGTTTGGTAGAATTCAGCAGTAAAACCATCTGGCCCTGGGATTTCCTTTGATAGGAGATTTTTTATTATTCAATCAGCCTCCTTTACATTACTCCTTTACAACATTACTGATCTGTTAAGAGTTTCTATTTCTTCTTGATTTATTCTTGGTAGGTTGCATGTTTCTAGGAATTTACTCATTTCTTCTAAGAATTTGTTGGCAAATAATTGTTCATAGCAGTCAAGTAAATAATCCTTTGTATTTTTGTGGTATCAGTTGTAATATTGCCTCTTTTGTTTTTGACTTCATTTATTTGAATCTTGTTTCCCTCTCTCTTTTTTTTTCTTTTAGGTCTGGCTGTTTTTGTTTTTTGGTTTTTGGTGTTTTTTTTTTGTTTGTTTGTTTTTTTTGTCTGTTGGTTTTGTTTATCTTTTTAAAGAACCAACTCTTAGTTTCACTGATCTTTTCTATTGTCTTTTAGTCTCTATTTCATTTATTTCTGTTCTTATCTTCATTATTTCCTTCCTTCTACTGAATTTGGGCCTAGTTTATTCTTCCTTTACTAGTTCCTTGACCTGTGATGTCAGGTTGTTTATTTGTGATCTTTTTTCTTTTTTTGGTGTAGGCATCTATTGCTATAAACTTTCCTCTTAGAACTGCTTTTGTTGCATCCCATAAGTTTTGGTATGTTATGCTTGTATTTTCATTTCTCTCAAGATACTTTTTAATTTCCCTTTAAATTTCGTCTTTGACCCATTGGTTATCTAGGAGGATTTTGTTTAATTTCCATGTATCTGGAAATTTTACAAAATCTCTCCTGTTGATTTCTAGTTTCATTCCATTATGATCAGAAAAGATACTTGAAATGATTTCAATCTTCTTAAATTTGTTAAGACTTTTTTTGTAACCTAACATATGATCTAGCCTGGAGAATGTTCTGTGTGTGCTTAAGAAGAATGCATATTCTGCTGCTCTTGGATGGAATGTTCCATATCTGTATGTTAGGTCCATTTGGTCTAAAGCGTTGTTCAAGACCACTGTTTCCCTATTGATTTTCTGCATGGATGATCTATCCATTATTTAAAGTGGAATATCAAAGTCCCCAATATTATCATATTATAGTCTATCTCACCTTTCATATCTATTAATAATTGCTTCATATATATTTAGGTGATCTGATGTTGAATTTATATATATATTTAAAATTGTTATATACTCTTGATGAATTGATCCCTTCATCATAATATAGTGACATTCTTCATCTCTTTTTACAGTTTTTGTATTAGGTCCTATTTTAGGGGAAGCAATGTGTGCCAAGAAGCATAGAAGAAACCTCCAAACCCAGACTCAGGGGATCAGGACAGCATCCTAGGGAAAAAGGTTAAAAGTTGAGGCCTGAAGAACTGAAAGGGGCAAGTAGAAATGTTGAGGCTGGGGAAGAAATGAGTGTGTAAGTCACATATAGAAGCTTGCACTTTAGTCTGAACCTAATGTTGCAGCTTTTCAAGAGATTGGAGAAAGGAAATAACATGCACAGATCTTTTTATTTTAGAAAGATCCTTCTGATTGCAATGGGTTAAATGAATTGAGGGGATTAGAGGGAGGCAAGCAAGGTAAGAGGCTATTGCAGTAGCTAATGAGAAACAGGACAATGTTATGAATTAGGGAGGCAAGGACAAAAAGAAGTTGCTGGGAAGTGAAACAGAGCTGGTTCATGCATGAGTGGCTGGACATGCATGATCATGGGGCAAGGAGTGATGATATCAGATGAAATGTCCCCTAAGACACTTGACGAAGTGGGAGTTAGTGCCACTCACAGGAGAAAGAACAATCTGTGAAGGGAAATGATGAATTAAGTTTTGGATAAGCTGAGCTCGTGTATCTGCCAGGCACTTTAGCACACAGGTGAATGGTCTGGCTGCATATAAATTATTATGCTTTACAAGGAACTGTTTTGAATAGCAGTAAGCATTGAACTTTCTTTTGACTTCCTTAACAATAAATAATTATCTTAGGATTAATTCTTTAAATTCATAAATTCTCCAATCTTTGATAAAGAAAAATTGCCACATCAGAGGGGAAAAAAGCTGTTCAGTGTTTTTGAAGAGTCACATTGCAACTGCCCACTAGCATAATGGCTTAAAATTATTTAAATTGTGGCCATTTTTTCTTCGATAAAGAGAAATTTAAGGAAGTCATAGAACTTGGTCATATTGGAATCTTCTAAACTAAAGCCTTGGAGTAAAAATGTAATTAAAGAGAAATAAAACCTACTTAACTTGGATGCTGACTCCAAAGACAGCCCATAAAATGTAGGCTATATAAAGCCAGCATAATGGAAAGTGTGCAGGAGTCATGGAATGGCATGGAGATTCCTCGTAGTGAACAGATGTTGGCTATGAAAACTGTGAAATTTAATGAGCCTGGAGTAGCCTTTTAAGTGAGCCAGGCTCAAGAGAGCGATAACCAGATGCCAATCACTGGCCCCCTATTGACAGTTTTCTCCTTATTTTAACACTTGCACAGATGTACAGCACATTCTCAAGGTGCTCGGAAAGAAAGACCTTGGCAGAGTGGTAAGTACCCAGCACTTTCAGAAACTTTACTTTCAACTGAAACTACTCATTTGAGTACCTGAGGGAAAGTCTTCTTTTGACCACTAGCCAAAATCCAGAATTCTAGAACTGCCTTTCTTTGAGACATAGTTTTAAGTTCTAGTTTGCTTTTTAGGTACGGCAGGAAAAAAAAATCTTTTCCAAAGCAGAGTAGATATGACATACATAATAAGCAATGCTAGTGACTATTTTTCCCATTGTCATGACTAATTAGATTCTGCACAAAGAGTAAGCGCAAAGTAGAAACTGTTGGCTTTGCTGTGTGCTCAAGGATCTGCTGTCACATGGAATATTAATTCCATTTATATTAAAATTTCTTAAATGCTTCTCACTTTATACCTCCCATCCAAGTAAAGTGCAAATACACACACACATGCGCATACATACACACAGGCACACACATGCACAGCAGTTTTTCAATGTAAAAAGTTAAAGCCATAAGGAAGCTTTTCCAAGGTTTATTGAGGTCATAATTTCTTCTTGAGATAAGTTTTTTAATTGTATTTCTTTTTCAACTGAAGCTACAAATGTGTCTTTTGTGATTAAACCCCCCCCAAAAAAAAACCCCAGCAAGTTAGAAAAATCAGTGATTTCTATAAGGCATTAACCTGGGTGATAAATTTACCAACTGCAGCTACCACCTTGACCAACTCATAGTCTCTTCCACCACATTTCCAAGGGTTCCACTGCATTTGCCAATGGTGGTAAAAGTAATCTGTATGCTTGACAGTAAACTATGGACATAAACGTAGGCCCTAACCAAAACATTTCTTGAGTGCAAAAATAGTGTAACCTATACTTCTCTATGCAGTCCAAGGAAATCAACATGACTCACCAACAACCTTACTACCTCTAACGACACTGCAGTTGAAACAAGTGTACAGAATTATGTCTGAAGCTGCACACGTGAAAAAGGAAGAAACAAACAGAACTAAATTATCAAAATGAGCACAGTAGGAGCTGGCATATGGTAGAACCCAAGATTCTATCTAGTTGTTCATCTAACGCTTAACTTACGCCAGGCAATGTTCTAGGTGATGAAAGCACAGAAATTCAGCAGTCCCTGCCTTCAGAGCTCTTGTGGTCTAGTCAGAAAGACAGATGACAGGCAATTCCAATATAGTTCCTGAGTATGTGGCAAGAAGGAAAGTGTTTCAGGGGGACTGGAGGAGTCCAGGGAGGGGTCAAAGGAGCTCAGAGGAGGTAATACCCGAGCTGAAATCTGAAGCATGTGCAGGAGCTGGCCACGAACTTAGATAGAACAGTCATTTTGTGAAATCCATTTTAGTTTTTATATATACAGAAACAGTTGCAAACGCTGGCAAAATAGCAGTGGTCGTGGTATCATCCTGGCTGACGGGCTGCAGTCAGAGGCACTGTGCCTGCTGCATCCTCTTTACAATGTGTGATGACCCTTGGGCTGGATTGGAGCATCCTCAGAATTTCCCACCCCTGATCCTCTGGCCTCTCTGAGACAGAAACTTGAAAAAAAGCAAGTTTCTATTCTGAGAAGAGAGTATATGCATACTGAAGATTGCTTTCTGAATATTAAATTATAATCCCTCTCCACCAAGTAATCAAACGGCTGAAGTTTCATCACAGCAACCAGAAGGAAAATCACTATGTTAGTACAAAGTGTGGTTTGGCTGACCCACCCAGAGTAGGCTCACTGATACCCACAAACCTTTCTGTAGGTTTCTTCTAACTCTGTAGGAACTGATTATAACCAGCTTTTTAAATATATACCATAATTACCTTTAAATAATTCCATTTCTTGTTTTAAAGTCATTAGCTTATGAAATGTGATATGTCAGGTACAGATGAAGAAGGGCGAGGATGGGGGAATGTGAATTTCGCATTCACTTGTTCCGATTGAGGCAGCTGACTTCCCCCATTGCAGCTCGTACAATCCTCTTACACCCATGGCCCCAGTGCAGTCACTCAGTGCCCCTCACCTGGAGGGCAGCAATGGTTTCCTAACAGGTGACGGGTCTCCTCACCTCCTTCCATCACCAATCCTCCGTGACAAATCCAAAATGCCTCCCCACCTACACAATGAAGTCTAAATTCCCTGGCATGGCAAATAACACCTTCCTTAGCTCATCCATAGCCTGTATCCATCTCCTCTCCAAGCTGTGACCTCACACAGGAAGCTCTGTGCTGCTCTCCCACCTGCTAGGCACCACACTGCTGGGTCCCTTCTTAGCCTTTGCATGCTGTTCCAGCTGCTGGGGTGGCCTTCCCATTCTGTACAACAGGTCTTTCTATCCATCCTTTTGAAGCAAAGGTCAGTTCCAAGGCCTTCCCTGAAATCAGTGCCCGTGCCCTATAACTTCCAGGGCTACACTCTCCCACTGCACCTAGCACATTCTATGGACAGTTTCTGTCCACATGTTTTTCTCCCACATTTTACTAAGAGCATCTGGATGTTAGGGCCATGGGCAACTGTGAAGATGCCCACTACGATGACAGTAATGTAACCAGCTTCAGAACCAAGCCGACCACGCCCTGACATTGACAAGGGAGCAGAGCTGGAGAGGACTTCCAGGAAGGGCATTAGTGTGGCTCAGGGACACACAGTGTGTCAGGAAAGTCTCTGCAGTGCCAGGAACTCGGTGGCTTTTAGGGCTTGTCTTTGATGCTTGGCTTGCGAGGTTTGTCTCCCCACTACACCGTTATTTATCAGGGTGGCACTCAGCAAAAACCAAAATGTTTCACAAAATTAGACTGTCTGGCTGTAATGAATACTGCAACTTATCTTTAACTCAACAGGGTTTCTTCTGGAAAACAAGCACCTTTTATAAAAATTGACAAGTAATTAAATCAGGGCATCAAGGTTCTTTTCCACTATGTTATTTTGTCAATTATAGGTATTTAGATATAGTGAGCATATTAATTTATTGTCAGTTTACAGGGAAAACTTAGCAGCAGAGCTTTCCGACTTCTCTGAGGTCAAAAGCGTGCCGAGGTCTGCACACCGGGCTGCTCTTCACGTTGTCAGCACTGGAGGGTGAGAGCAAGTATGCTCCATGGACACAGGACTCTGCTTGAGTGGAGGGGTGTCAGGCAGAGGTCAGACTGGGTGAAAAGCAGGAGTTTTATGGGCTCTATCCAATTTTCTGCTCACCACAACTCTGTAGGTGAGAATTCGTGTCTCCATCATGTAGGTGACGAGAAAGACACCACAGAGGTTAAGTAACCTCCAACAGAGGGCCTGGGTTTTCAGCCAAGGCTGGATTCCACCCTGGGCTGACCATCAACTGTCAGGCTCTAGCGTGTGAGCACGGGCCACAGCACGGGTGTTCCCTTAGCCGGCCTCTCCCCCAGACCGCCTAGAAGCTCTGCCTGGCAGCCAGACGTCTTCCGCCTTTTCTCTCTTTCAGAAGGAGTATCTTTGTCATCGTAATAATCCCCACCTCCAGTTTGAAAGAGTTTTTAAAATTTTACCTCCTAAATAATCATAATCAAAATGTCTTTCCTTCTTTTAATGAGAGAGTTTTTTAGGCGAGATGAGGGAGGAAGCAGGGTCAGGTGGGGAAGTCACATACCTTCTCCCATATTCTCCCTTTCTTTAGAAAAAAGGATTATCAGGAAAGTTTATAACAAATTCAGCTGAAGACATTTAAAAAATCTCCCTCCCAGGGGTTAGTAAGCTTTAGAATTCCAAGATTTGAACTTTAGACAGTGAGGCAGAGGGGTAGGTGGCACAGGGGAGGGTGTGGCTACTGATGTGATGTGGCCCTGGGGCGTGAGTCACAGCTCCAGAACCTACTACCTGGGAGGCTGCAGGAAACAGAAAACGGTCCTCCTGCCCCACCATGCTGTGAGGACCAGCTGGCAACACCAAGCAAATGAACGGGGTGGTATCTGGTGACTGTTTCTCCAAGGCACAATGTATGCATTTTAGACTTGGCTGGATAACTATTTAATAACTTAACCAACATGTACTGAGAGTGCCCATGTGCGAAGGCCTCTGGTCGGGCAGTGCGGGAGTCCATGCAGAATTCAATACGATGCTGGCTGTGTGTTCTTGGGAACCACCGCCCGCATGGGAAATGCAGACAGATACACAAACAGGGGTGATTCAAGCTGCCTGTAATACAAGGTACCAGGTAAGTTCCAAGCACTAAAATATCATCCCTGCTTTACCATGGAAATGACATTTTCCTTTAATTATGTAGTTTCTTTAAAAGTCTGTTCTATTACTCAAACTGAATTTTCAAGACCACCGTTTCGCCCATGAGTATGACCCAATAATTTGACAAGAGAAGTTAAGAGAGGAGAAAACAAAAAGCCAGAGCACAGGAAGCACTCATATCTAAATGTTCGGATGTTATTTGACTTTAGGAAACATACATTGGTTGCCTGCTATGAGTCAGATCAGTGCTGGCTTGGGAGGAAAGAAACCAGACGGGCCAGCCCTGCCCTCAGTGTGCGAGGATTTGCTGGAGACCACAATGCGCACATGGCGTTGGACACGCACTATGATTGTTTCTAAATACGTGAGGACTGAGAACAGGAAATGCCAGGACGACTATCCCAATAAGTGGTTTGTAAAACTTGTATATGATGTTTATCTGAAAGGAGAGGCTTTGAACCCACGCTGCTTGGGCTCAAATCCTAAGTGGCCACTTCCTAGTCATGTGACACCAAGACTGTTATTTAATCTTTCTTTGCCTTAGCTTCATCACTGACAATGGGACAATAAGAACTCCTGTATCAACGGCTGTTGTGCTGATTAAATAAGATAAATTAATCCATGTAAAGAGCTCAATGTGATACTATGTAGAAAATAAGGACCTGTTTATCACTACTATTATTTTCAACCTGATAATATTTAGAACATACAAACACATGCTAATAAAATGCAGACACAAAACTCTGAGGATAAACTTATATCCAGTCTTGCTATGGCCCCCTGAAGTTAGAAGACAGACCTCCACCCAAAATTCGGTTCTGGTGTCAAGACTGGTGGTGCCCAGCCCCCCATCATGAGGATATGGAAAGGTTTAATACCCACATGATGAGGTCTTCTGGGGAGAGCAGGGCAGGCTCTAAAAGCAGGTTCAAAACATCTTGAGAGAGCAAGGAAAGGATGCTAGGCTGGGGGTTTTAATGGGTAGGTGTATAAGGAGCATGAGAATTCCCTGTGTGGCTTCCTCTGGCACAAAGGAGAGAGCACCAGGGCTCTCTTGCCAGCTTACCCAGATGTGGGCAGAAGACTCAAAAGCTCTCAACAATCAAACATCAAGAAATGGAGCCACACTCTTTGTTACGGTTATGTACAAACCTTCCAAAACAACCCATCTGCAGCTCACTGCCCTTCCAGTACATGTTTCGCATGCTTTAATTTTCAGAAATCTATGTCTACATTTAGATTGCACCTATTCCATGAAGGGAAGTAAATGTGTATATTAATATTTAATTTCCTTTGGTTCATTTTTTGAAAACAAATATTGCTAACACTGAAGAAGAGTATTATGTTCTTTAAATGCATTTTTGCTATGAATTTTAAAAGCAAAAAACTCAGAGCAAGGGGCATCTCTGAGTTGGAAAGTTTCCTTGATGGGCTTCGGGAGGGATTGTCTCTAAACTGACCCTAAGAGAAGTTTCTACCTGCCACAGGACATTGTATCACCTCATAATCCTCAAAGCAACAGGCATCTCCCCTTGGTGAGGTGGTATTGTCGCTGCTGCTGCTTTTGTTGTGGTTGATATTAAATATTCTCCGAGCACTTGCTAAGCACCAAGCCCTCTATGCATGCATTATGTTATTTAATAACAACCCTATAAGGTAGATATTATTATTATTATTATCCCATTTTACAGATGGGGAAAACAAAACAGATGAAGTACAGCTGGCCATTCTGTAATATCCTCTCTATATAACTAACAAGGTTTAGTTTCTATCATCTTTCTGCCATACACAGATTCATACATGTTAAGTTCTACTTCAGGTAATTAAAGCCCCAGATGAAATTATGACTCCAACTTTGAAACAATAGAGCTGGAAAAAAAGCATCTGATAAGAAAAGGCCACAGTATAAGAAAACTCTTTGGTATTTCCTAGTTTATCATCGTGACGGACTTTTTGAAACAACCGAAGACTGTTGTGTAAAAGATGTTATGCTGAAGAATAAATGGCTTATTATACCTATGTTGGCTCCTACAAAACAGAAATCCCTGTTTTACTTCTAAATATCTTTTCTCATTGAATGGAAAACATTTTCCACACCATCTTTACAAAAGTCATTTAATTTCTATGACATAATATTTAAATTTTCTTATTTGGTATTCTCAAATGGCCCAGGATCACTCTAACAGTTTGGAGAAGCCATGGGATCATATACAAATCAATAAAAATAATGACTACATTCCCCTCTTGTCAGAAGAATTCGCATTTTCCAAGGTACAATCTGACCGAGTCCATCAATCTGAATCAAATAACACAACTCACTGTTTCATTATGAACCTGACATTTTTCTATACTTTTTACAAATTCATAAACAATAACAGGCTAGGAGAAAATAATATACAATTAAGTGGCAATGGAAGTTTTGCGCTATCTCAATGTCTTGCTATTATAACTTTAATATCCAGATGTATACTAACTGTATAAAACTATAACTAGTTCATCCAAATCTAGTGGTAGATTTTCAGCTTCACCGACCACTTTTAGCTGTGGCTTTCCTTGAAAGTTCTCACATTAAAAGCATGTATTCTTATGGATTTGTCAGTTGTGCCTCAGCTGTTTTCAAAGCCAAGGTAATCACCAAACTTGAAGTAGGTTTTATGCACACCCATGAACACTGAGACAGGAGTTTAATCAGGTGGGAAAGACTATAACCGGGTGCAAAAAGATCTTCTGGGAAAATAAGGAGCTTCTAAAAGGTGTTAGAGTGCTTTCAAAATTGGAAGCCAAGGTTAAAAGATCTCGCCATCATTCCAGGGCAGTAATATGGACAAATCTACTTAGCAAGGTGCTTTTAAGTTGCAGAGCCTAAAATGGGATTATCTTCACAAATTGGGTAATTGCTGCCATCTTTAAGCTAGAGTTTGACCATATAGCTATCAGCAACAACTTGAAAGACAATTTATTGCTAAAACTAAACTTCATTTTAAAAAATGGGAAGATTATATTATGGTTCCATGCACTGCTCTGCTCAATGCTGCTGGAGGAGTCTGGAGAATACATGTCTTCTCAGGTTTGGTGCTCTCCTGTCGTTAACAGAGCCAACACTAATCCCTTAGGCTATGCAGAAGACATGCACTAGCCTAACTCGGCCATATTCAGTAGGAAGTCTAGACATCATGGAGTACTAGAGAACTGGAACTAGCTTTTAAAGAAATCAGTTAACGTTATTACAGATTCGAACAAACCTTTATTGGGGTTAGCCAAAATTAAAGTTAACACAACTTGCTCCAAGTTGGTGAATAAATATTTACCATTTAGAGCAATTTTGAGGGAAGCCAGGGCATTTAGGTTCCTAAAGATTTTGGCTGCTGGGAATAGAGCTGGAAAAAAAAGTTTCTATTAAAATGAACCTCACTTTCTTATTTTAGAGGCTGCAAAATGGCTCATGGAAAGCAGTGTGTCTAAGTCTACATAAACAATTTTCACACTATTGTGAGAAATGGCATGTTTTCCAACCATGGGGGCATACTTATCTCCCTGAATCATCCAAATCAAATGTGTGTATGTGCTAAGGCCCCTTCAAAATAGAATCCATTAAAGCATAAATCAACAGCTGACAGACTGACTATCTGTCAGATTTGCTTTAGGTTTTACAAGCCTGTGAAATGGCAAGTCAGATGGTAAAGCCTGTTTATAAAGACAGCACAAGAAGTTTCAACAAATGCTACAATCTGTTCAGCTAATGATGTTTAAGATATTTGATTTCTGTCAATAGATGCCCACTCTTCTAGGTTTTCTGGGAAACAGACCCATCCCAGAGAATCCAAAGAAAAATATACCTCAAGGGATAAATATTTCTTAAAAGAGAAATAATCACAAAAGAAGGATGGAGCAGTAGGGACTGGCAAGTGGAAATGGGGAGGAGGGAAGGGAGAGGGAATGAGGAGTCAACCAAGCAAACACAAAGTACATGAGGATTTTAATCCCATTTTTCAAAATGTAATATTGTTTATTAGTAAAACTGGTGGACGGTTATGAAAATGACCTGAGGAGATGATGATAATTTTATACATTCAATACAATCTCATGATTCGTCATCACTCTTCTTTTAGGTGTGCCTGGATAGATCCCAAGTGTTAGAAGACATTTACTTATTTTTAAGCAGTTAGTATAGAAATGATATAATTAGCCTGTTCTAAAATATGTCCCAGATATCAAACAGCTTTTCAAAACATGTTTGGTGATAAACTACATAAATGAATTAAATCAACTAACAACTCTATTTCCTTAAATGTCTAATAACCTATAAATCAATGGCAAGGCATACACTGAGATTTCAAGGTTATTTCAGCTTGCTGAAAATCTAAAAATTTTTTAGATTTTTTTGAGAAAATCTAAAAAAAAAAAAAAAAAAAAAGCAGGGAAAAAACTAGTTTAACCAGTATTTTTTCTTTTTCTGTTCATTTAGCTAAAAGTATAGAATTGGTAATTATGTAATATACAGTTGCTCCTTGACTTATAATGGGTTTATATCCCAATAAACACATCATTTCATAAGGTAAAAATATTATAAATCAAAATTCATTTAATACACCTAACCTGTCAGACATCATAGCTTAGCCTAGCCTACCTTAAACATGCCCAGAACATTTACATTAGCCTATAGTTTGGCATAGTCATCTAACACAAAGCCTATTTTATAAAGAAGTGTTGAATAATTTATATAGGAGTACAATATCACACAACACTAGCCTGGGAAAAGATCAAAATTCAAAATTTGAAGTATGGTTTCTACTGAATGCTTATTGCTCCCACACCATGATGAAGCCAAAAATCCTAAGTCAAGCCATTGTAAGCCGGAGACCATCTGTATATGCATTGAGACATTTTATCTATGTTAGTATTCCAGTAAAATATACTAGTACGTATAATTTGTAGTCACTTTCAAAGTTTTCACAAAATCCTGGCTCATCTGTCATGCCCACCACATATCCATGAACATTGATTGATTGATTTTATAGAAAAAAGAAAAAAACTCCACAATTTTAAAAGTTTGAATTTCAAAGTATAAACTTAATGAAACTCTAAAAAGTAATTTGAAACATGTTTATAATCAAAATAGCCACATGGCTGTGCAAATATACAAAGGAGAGAGACTATATACAGAACAAGGTCACAAAGACAACAATCACAGGGAAATCAGTCACCATCTGCAGCACTTTTTCCTATGTTCTCCTCCATTTATTGTCACAGAAGCTCAACCCTCACTAAAGATCAACTAAACACCTATGCCCTTTTTTTTCTCCCTGAGAAGCATTGTAATGATACTGGTCCCATACTTGCTCCTGCCCTCCCTGGTATCTTACTTGTTTTCCACCAGTGGTCCTTTCTCCTTAGTGTTAAGTCAGAATCTCCTCCTCAGGGCGGTGGCTGGATCTTCACATCACCTTGCTGTTGCTTCCACCCACCACTTTGTCTCTTACCTTCTTTCCCCGAGTCACTTCCAGAAGCAGCAGGACATACTGGTTGCCTCTGCTATAGAATTTCTCAAAAAGTGGTCTACAGACCACTTATGATTCAGATTCAGGAGGGATGCTTAGTTAAAAATGCAACTTCATTAATCTACACCAGACCTCCTGAATTGGAGTTTCTTTGGGTACGGCCCAGTAACCTATATGTTTAACAAGTTTTCAGGATGATTCTTAAGCAAATTTTGAGAAGCACTGCTCTCTCTGCTCAGCATCCAATCTCTTCGTAATCTCAGGTGTGGCTTCTACTCCTGAAAATCCTTTTAATCTTCTCCCTGATCCTCAATAACTTCCCTACTGTCAAATCCCACACCAGTGTTCCCATTCGTGCTCCTGGACCACTCTGCTGCCCTTTGTGAAACTCTCTCTTGTTCTCATTTTCACAGATGACACCATCCCCAACTTACTTCCCACCTCTCAGAATATCCTCTCTTGTTCTGCCATGTTTCCTACTTGTCCTCCCACTTTGGCTATTGTCTGTGACTGAATCCTGTCTTTTCTTCATCCTCTTGCATTTTCCTTTGTCACCTCAACCTTCTCTCTCAAAGAATTCATCCTCTCATGACTTCCAAGACTTTCACACTGTCAACTCAGAAAGCTATATCTCCAATACATACATACCTCTCCCCGACGTTACAGCCCTGGATCCTGAATGATCTATTTGACACATATTTTCTCTTATTTATTTGATGAATCCTCCTACTATGGAGGATGTCCAAAACACATTGTAATCTTGGTCTATGTCCAAAACACATTGTAATCCAGTGATGGTTAATTTTTTGTGTCAACTGGACTGGACTAAGGAATGCCCAGATAGTGAATGGCAAAACCTTATGCATTTGTAATGGTGTGTCCAAAAGAGATTAGCATTTGGGTCTGTGGACTCAGTAAAATAGATTGCCCTCCCCAATGTGGGTGGGAATAATCCAATCTACTGGGGACCTGAATAGAACAAACAGGCAAAGGAAAGGCAAATTTGCTTTTTGCTTGAGCTGGGACATCTAATTGTCTCCTACCCATAGACACTGGCCTTATTCTCAAGCCTTCAAATTCAGACATGAACTTAAATCATTGGCCCCTGGTTCTTAGACCTTTAGACTCATACTGGGATTTACACCATTGTCTCCCCTGGTTCTTAGGTCTTTGAGTTTGGTGGACTGGAACTACACCATCAGCTTTCCTGGGCCTCCAGCTTGCAGACAGCAGACCTCGGGACCTCTCAGCCTCGGTAATCACGTGAGTCAATTCTTTGTTATAAATCAATCTTCCTCCCTCCCTCCCTCCCTTCCTCCCTCCTTCCCTTTCTTCCTTCCTTCCTGTTTTTCCTTCTTTCCTATTCATTCTGTTTCTCTGGAGAATTCTAACACACACTCCCTCCTTCCTCAAGCTAGATCCTTCTCCATCATAATTGAGAAATATATGTATGCAACTCTAGAAAAATACATTGATAAATTCCCCAAAGCAGTATTCCTGAGTGCCTACTAGACACAGAGAACCATGCTGAGTACAGCTCATTACCCAGTGAGCCTTACATCTTGTGCTTGCAGACCTAAAGTTAGAGATAAGCTGCATATGTAACATTAAGACAACATAGATGGTAGTACATACTCTAGGATCATTACAAACACAGTGATATGATTTTTTGGAGGTAAAATAGATACAGAGCCAATCAAATAGTCCCAATTCACGTGATGCAATATGAAACATGGTAATACGAACCTAAGTTTTTCCAGGGAGATAGAACTTGAAAATTCATCCTGTTGGCTAGTTGCCATATAAAATATGCATTGCTATCAAGTTATAACAAATTTTCACCCTTGTTCCTCAACTCCTTTGCAAAGAAAATAATTACTTTTTGGAGAATAACGGAGAACTTGGAAAAAATGCTGAGGTAAGTGTAGTTTAAATAAAATTGTTTCATAACATTGCTTTAAAAAAACAAGCAATGCTAAGCTTCCAAGGTGGAACTGTTTGCAATATCAAGTGCCTGTGGGAATACCAGTTTAAAATATAAATGAAGAAAATAAATTGAAAATAGCAAAAAGTAGATTATTTAAAAGACGTACTTCTTTTTTTTTTTTTTTTGGTTATTATAAATCAGAAACCAAAGCAAATTTACATATCAAAGCCCAAGCTGAGCCTGAGTCTAAGTGAGGGGTGACAGGACTGGCTTTGGAATGGTATTTTAGCTCGAGAAAAGCCTCTTTGGGAGATTTCTTAGTTGCCTTGACTGCTATAAGGCATGTTTTACGTGAAATATTTATTCATTGTCTCTATCCCTATTTGACAGGTCTTCAAAGATTTAAAGTGTATTATTTTCAATAAAAAAATTAGCATCTCTCTTAAATAGTTTTTCCATTTGCCAAGAATATATCCTCTGATGAAAAAAAAGATGGGCAAGCTCTAAAAAGATTTCCATGAAAACGTTTCCTCTGAGTCCCTTTCCTGTGTTGCTGTGTATTGCCTGTCTTTTTATCTTCTCTAACTCCATTTTGGTTTTTGTCATTTGTTTCCCAGTTCTCCACAGAGGCACGGGCCGTTGTCGGATGTCTGGCACTCACGGCATGCCAGGGAAGGTTGAGCACTACGTTTTTCTTGTCCTTACTGTGAGTTCAAGAGCAGGATTTTCGGCATCTCAAGTTATTCCATTTGAGGAGATAAATAGTGGCATTTCAAGAAATAAGATGAGACAAATCTCTCCCTGTGTGTGTTCTTTTAAGAATCAATAAATCTAAAGTTAAAAGAGCAGCGCCTGGAACCAAGTGGCTGAATCTATCCAGCACCTATTGTGCCCCCACTGTATCATAGGAAGAAAACAAGATTTTTAAGCAGAAACAGTCTCAGGCATTCCAGAGAAGGGCAGTGCAGCTGAAGGCACAAAGAGAGAAGAGGGGAAGGAGGTGGTGAGGAGCACCGGTGTGGAAGCCATGAGGTGGGGCCACGAGGGAGGCTTGGCGAGGATTCTGCTGGCCAGAGGGACAGGGCATCTGTGCAGTCCAGCCTCTGGGGAAGGGACACAGGGGCCCCTCTTCCCTCTACCTCTCACTGTCCACCCTCCCCGAGGCATGATTCGAGAGCACCAAGGAGCACATGTCCCCCCAGCAGCCGCCTGGCCAGTAGTAGACTCGGGCAAATTTTCATCTTCTGTGGTTCACATGGAAGAATAAATAAAGAAAAATAAAATACTAATCTCATCAGCTTCCTTCCTTAAAACCCTTCCTTCCACGGTTGCTCATTGTCTACTGACAAAGTTCAAAGCATCTGAGGCTTTTTATAATCTGACTTCTACCTTCCTTTGCAGCCTCATTTTCACCCTGCCAGGGCCAGGGTATTCAGGCCCTGACAAATTAGGTGCATTTCCTTCAGTGTACACAGCAATACACACCTCTGCGATTGCACACATCTGGCATTCTCTTCCTGGAGCAGCTTGCCAGAACCCCATCCTAGCTGCCCGACTCTCTTTGCAAATGCTCCCTCATACATAGTCTAGCACCACCTGTTCCAACCCACCAGGCGAAATTAGGTGCTCAGAGTTCTGTGCTCAATCCTCATGCACACTCCCAACTAGAGCCCTCGTTATAGAATAACTTAATGCACGTTTTTCTCCAGGAAGCCAGGATTTTCTCAAGAGCACAAGTCACATCTTATTCATCTGGCATCTTTCTGCTGTTAGCACAGTGCAGGGACACAGTAGGGACTCAATAAATGTTTATTAAATAAACTGTTGTGAAAGTTGTGTGAATCCAAATGGAGTCACTTGTGTAACTTGTAAAAAACAAACAAACAGACCCCTAACAAATATAGAGCCAGGGAGCCCAGGAGAGGGTTCTCATACACAAATGCCTGCTGATAATATGAATTATCACATGGCACTTACCACACAGCAGACCTCTATAAGACCCCAAAGTTATAAAGGTAGATAAAACATCATCACTATGCTTAAGAAGCCTAGAGTCTTGCAGGGAAGACCAAATTTGTAGGGACATAATTACAATGCAACATAAAATGTACAGTGCTAAGGTATATAATAGGTTCAGAAGTAGGCTTTGAGAGAAAATACTGAGATACAACCTAGTGACAGCAGAGGCTTTAATCTAGGCAACAGGGAGAAATAAATTCAGCCTGGAGGCTTCATGCTGATTTAGCAGCCAGCAGAGAGCCATGAAGGGCTTGGTAGAGGAATGGCATGCTGATGCAAATGCCACTGTAGAAGAACCGTTTGGCAGCAGCGTGATGACACCACCGGAGCAAGGAGAAGGTGCAACAGGAGATGCCATAAGCCTCCTTGTCCTGAATTACAAAATAAGACTCCCTCCTTTACAAAGCCTCCTTAGCGTTCACATCCTCCAAGGAAGGCAAGAAATGCGTGTTGCAAAGAGTTAAACGCTGGACAAACAAAAGGCGGTGGGGGATTCAGAACATGGTGCATGTTGGCATTCACTGGGCAGCACAGCTAAAAGCAGAAGAATTTTCCAAACAGCTCAGGAAAATACCCTAGAATTCTCAAAGTCAGGGGAGTTCAGTGGGAGCAAAGTGTATCCAGAAGCGTTTTCAGTCTAGCACTTCCAGCTGGCATTTCAGAGAAACTGTTTAATTTTGGCAATACTTAAGTCAAATGAAGGAAACACAAAATTATAAGCTTAACTTGATAGAAAATGTGCATGAAACCTCAGTATTCTTTAATACGTCTCAAAATTATATTTTCTAGTCTAGAGCAGTCAAGATCAGGAGTTCTGGAGGCGTTGCCATGACACTCCAGGTAACTGCTCATGACTGTCAATTTCAGATCCCTCTTCAGACTCCGGGAGCAAAAAGGATGAGGCTCAAAGAGGGACTGGAATGCCAAAAAAGAAGGCATGATGTTGCGTGGAGAAATGCACACCACCAGCAGCAAATTAAAAACAAACAAACAACCATGCTCACACAATTGTACAGTCAATCTGGTATTTCTTCCCCCTCACCCTTGTGGTAAGCATGATTCTAAAACAGACCCTCTGACCTTTGCCCCCTGGTGCTACTCCAGTGATTATGTTATGTTACATGTTAAACAACAGATTGTGCCAGTGTCATTACAATTACTAATCAGTTGACCTCAAGAAAGAGAGATTATCCATCTGGGTCTAATCACGTAATTCCTTTAAGCAGAGAATTTTTCCTGCCGTGGCAGAGGGGGGAAATCAGAGAGACTGGAAGCATGAAAACGACTCCAACACTGCTGCTGGTTTGAAGAGGGAGGAAGCCGGGAGAGAAGGAATGGAGCTGGTCCCTAGGAGCAGAGAGTGGCTCCCAGCTAAGAGCCACCAAGGAAATAAGGACCCCAGCCCTTCAACCACAGGGAACTGAACTCTGCAAAAGACCTGAACGCCCGTGAAATGCATTCGTCCTCACATCTTCCAGAAGGAAATACAGCTCAGCCGGCAACTTGATTTCAGGTTTGTTAAGACCCTCAGCAGAGGACCCACTCAAGCCCACCAGACCCTTAGAATGGTGAGATAATAAACAGGCATCATTTTAAGCCAAAAGTTTGCTGTAATTTGTTATAGCAGCAATAGAAAATGGATGTACCTTCCAAAACTTATTAAAATGATACACATTAACTGATGTACATAAAGGTCTTGAAACTGAATAAATACTTCATCCTAATTTGATTTTATAAAGTAGGTGAATGGCACAGGAAACAAAAACTAAGAGGTAAGAAAGGACAGTAAAGAATGAAAAATTTAGGAAAAGCACCCTGAAGGAAATGGGGCCCAGGAGGAACAATCTCTGCCCTGCTGTTTGGAGAACCCATTCCTTTCCATGGACCAACTGAACACCGTATTTTATGGTAACATAAGTATTATGAATCTATCCAATCACTGAACATCCATTCAGTCCAATAGGCACAGAAGTCCAAGAGATGGGCTGCCCAGCACCCCAGGCCAAGAGCACAAGGCCAAGGAATTCTACTTGGCTACGCTACAGTTCATCACTGCCCATGCCAGGCAAAAAATAAACAAACAAAAATAAGATCCAATGTTATCAGGAAATAGGATGCCAAGTTAGAAAGGGAAAAGGAGCTGCTGCCCAAACACTGAATCAATATTGGCCATAAGCACTAAGATGAGGCCAAAGAACTTGAGGCAATCAAAATTAAAATGAAGGGTAAAATGTCTATTACTTAAAATATAAGTGAAAAGCATGACACCAGCAAAGAAATACTTGATTCTGAACCATCTCTTCCGTGAAGCAGTCAAAATACGTAAGTGTCTTACCATGCTTTGGCAATTATCAGAAATGATTCTGTTAGGAAAGATCTCTTGGTTTGATGAGAGTGAAATTGACCCAGGAAAGCTCTTGGGACTCAAGGGTTACCTGTTCAGAGCTAATGTGTTTATTCCAAGTACAACCTTGGCAAGCAGTCAAAGGAAATTCAGATTATTATACCCTTGGTCACATGCAATAGCTCAAAAAAGCCAGTGCCACGAGGGACCTGCCATGGGGGCAACCCTCATGGCAGAAAGATGTGAAGGGTTGAAGGAACGTTGAGGAAGTAGCCACGGAGTTCAAGGGCTGCCAGATTTTTACATTCTTCGCATGACTTCAACCAAGCAGTGATGTTCAGTAACCTACCACATGCTGTCTGTATAATAGGAAACATTTACTATAGCGAATGATCATAAACAGAAGGTTCTTGAAATAGCTCCCTGCCAATTGGACCCTTTAAATATTTACATTCTGCTGCCTGACAGAGACCTGGTGTTTATTACTGTGGTTGCTTCAAGCAAGCTCCAAACTAGAACTACACACAAGGAAGGTAGTCTGGCGTCCCTGGTCCCACCATTGGCTATCTCCGGGACAAGGAGGCAACAAGGTCAGACTGGAAGCCAGAGAATACATGTCCTCCTGTTATTGGCCACCTGCTG
Organism: Lepilemur ruficaudatus; assembly: GCA_963574885.1. Lineage (NCBI taxonomy): Eukaryota > Metazoa > Chordata > Mammalia > Primates > Lepilemuridae > Lepilemur > Lepilemur ruficaudatus. The sequence continues at coordinate 20,839 of CAUYRT010040327.1, forward strand.
TATTATTTATTGCCCACGTGGCCACCATTGCAGACGAAGTGGAAATATTCTCTTCGTATATCTGCATGGGACATTCTAATTGTTCCTAATGCCAACAAGTGGGGGGAAATCTTTTCTTTCTGACCAGTAACGGTGTTGACAGCTCTCTGTTTTGCCTCTAGGTTAACCTAAGATGATTGAGCTGGCAATAATGATTTGACTCAGCTGGTAGGCTTACAGGCAAATGAATTGGGACTGTCTCCTCCTGGCCTGCCATGATAAATGGTTTCTTTTCCTTGCTCCAAATATAATTATGTTTCTGATTAATAACAAATGTGAAGACACAGACTCTGCAGCAATGCTAAGGCAACCGATTTTCAACCACCACATTTTTTTTTATGACCATTAAAAAGAGTTCACCAAACTCACAGCCAAGATGACAAACCTTTGAAGAACAAAGGGCAAGTGGGGTCTGTGCAGCAAACGTCACATCACACCTGAGATGAAACGCAGAGCTTTAACTCTCAGGCCACTTGAGAAAGCACACATTCTCTTTACTGCCTTAAAGCTTCACAATTCACAGCAAGCAAGCAGTTCACTTCTCTGTTAGGAGACGGCCCAAGAGAAATATCACTTTATTTTCCTTAGTAGTTCAAAGGAGATGGTTTAAGCCAGTAGGAAACCAAGTCACTTCTTTTTTAAAAAATATTTTATTCTTCTCCTTTCCTTTCTCCTTATCATGTCTGGATTCTGAATATCTCTCTCTTTAAAGAACTTAAAACAAAGGTTCCTAACTGGTAAAATGAAATAAGATAATGTACCATATTTTCCTTTAAATAAACGATGATAATTGCAACTATTCTATTGCAATTATTTTAATGGTACAGATAGCTAAAAAATAAAAAATAAATAAACCTATTACATGCATATGTCTCTCATCCTGATACCATATATCCTTATAAAAAACAAAGAACAAATACAGGTATTATCTTCATGCAAATGAGGGAAGCTTAATTACATGATTTGATAACTTCATTGGTCTTTCAGGAAATCCGTGAAAGATCTTAGGGATTGATTCTAGAGTCCTTTGACCTCTGTAAGAGCATGAGTCTTTAAAGCCAGGAAAGCTTTAAGCCGGGAAAGCTCATTCATCTTCGCATTCGTACCATCAATCCCATGCCTTGAACTTAAGAGGCATTCAGTAAAGCTGTGTTGGATTGAATTGAACAAAAAAGAGAGCGGACTGACCAACCAAACATGGCATTCAGGTTCTGAAAGATTTGAGAAGCTTCAGGATCATGTGATTGAGTATTGTGGAAACATCAGTCAAAGTGGCACTTAGAAGATATCCATGAAGAAACATTGCTTAAATATATTTTTTTATGTATATATATATATATATTTGTGATAGCTGATAACACAAGTAACCTATGACATAAATGGAAAAGTAAATTTTACCAATCAAGCATGCCCCTTTGTCCTTCAGTTAATTAATATATGGTTCATCTGACTAAAAAATTCAATTCAATTCCAGCTGATCTGCATTATATCAAATGGTATTAATCTACATGATAACTGTAAATGGGACTAACTCAAAATTACTGGGAGCATGAAGGAGGCATTCAAAAGAACTGATTATAGCTTCCGAATCATTAATTTGGGGAAAATTAGCTTTTATTACAAAATATACAATTATATTTAGATTAACAACATTAAAAATAAGGCAAATGTATTTCCTTAACAGTCAATATTCTGTAGACCCTATAATACATATCCCATTTGTGTTGCTTAATTACATTTAAATTCGGGGCCTAGTCAAAACTATAATGGACATGAAAAAAGCAATGTATCTTTATTTTTAAAAGATAATTAGTTGTGGATGATTTCTTATTTGTATGCTCTCTATTAGCTTAAACTTCTATTACAGATGCCACTCAACTTACAGCAGGGATTCCAATAAACCCATTGTGAATTGAAAATATCATTAAGTCGAAAATGCGTTTAACACATATAACCTACAGAACATCATGGCTTGGCTTAACCTAGCCTCGCCTACCCTAAACACGCTCAAAGCACTTACATTAATTAGTCTATACTCAGGCAAAATCCTCCAACATAAAGCCTATTTTATAATAAAGTGTTGAGTGGCTCATGTAGTTTATTGCCTGCACTGAGAGTGGGAAACAGGATGCTCATACGGTACTCGAAGCACAGTTTCTGCTGAATGCGATCGCTTTTGCATCATCGTAAAGTCAAAAAGTCGTTAAGTCGAACCATCATTAAGTCGGGTTCATCTATATTTTTAAAGGTTTTGTAAAAGTAAAACAAAAAAGGAAAGAATTTAAATGACGCAATTGCTGATGTGGCAGAAAATCAGGCAGCTCTTTTATCTTGGCGATGTGGAAACACTTAACTGAGGGCTTACTGGGAGTGAGGTAGAAGGCAAGGTAGCCACTAGAAACAGACACACCAGCTAACGATACCAATTAGACTTCCCTGGTGTGAGTGGCCAGACAGAGATAGTGATTTGTACATAATATTTGTAAAGTTTACTCTTATAAATAGCAATATCACCTTTCAGGGTAACATGCTTTGTATCTGCAGAGCATCTGCACATGCATGATACTATTTTTCTCACTATAGTCATACATGCTTGCACACGCTCCCACACACAGACACATACTGAGAAAGCAGTCAATGATTCGTTTTCCAATACCAAACTGCTGTCAGAATGAATACTCTATTTTAGCTTTTCAAATAACTAGAAATAACACCAGAGTGAGGAGAGGAGACAGCTGCTGCATTTAAGGTTTAACAGTTTAGGCAAACTCATTGAGCTCAACGTTAATCAAATTCACTAGATAACTGCTTATCAAATTACATCAGGTCTTCTTCTCCCTGTGGGAAGAACTGAAGATCGTAATAATGGTTATCACAGCAGATACTGACAACAACAACAAAAATCTTATTGTGGTCTAGAGCATACATACACTCTTCAAATCAGATGCAGTGGAACTCAGCAGATTTTAACAGTCACTGCTAAGGACAGGATGTTAAGTAAAAGAAGCCAGACCAAAAAAAAGAAAAAAGAATACTTGCTGTGGGATTTCATTTATATGTAGTTTAAAAACAGGCAACACCAATCTATGTTGTTAGAAATCAGGACACTCTCCTATTTCAGTGCTGATGCCTGGCAGGGACCAGAAGGAGGCCTGAGCCAGCTCCTGCAAAGGTTGTATGGTTCTGTTTCCTGAGCCCCATGCAGGCTGCACAGGTGTGTTCACTTCTGCAAAATCCATCAGGGTATACATCTATTATTTCCATGCTTGTCAAAATGTACATTATACATCAATAAAAGTTCCTCAGAAACAGTAACCATTGACTAACCGGTCTACAATCTCTCCTTTTCTACCTTTTTCCTTAAACACACACATCACACAACACATACCACACCCACATGTACCCATACACACACCTGTACCTATATACACATATGCACCCCCCAACACGTACACATGCACCCCCCACACTCAATACACCACACACACAGCACACACACACACACGCCATCAGTATGTCCTCAGTGAGCAAAGATTAAAGCAAGTGTATCCAGAATGGTTTTGCCCTTTAGACCTTAATTCTCAAGTTGTCATTATCTTAAACATTTACAGTGAAGATCCATTTAAAAGCCAAGAAGCCAAATTTTTACTCTTGCTTTAAATTTTTAAAGTATCGTAACAAGAGCTGTGCCACCACAGAAGGCAGGCTCCAGGGAAGTTAGGAAAATTGAGTACGAACTAATCCCCAAGACACAGAACTGAGCTCTTCTCACTAACAGCTTCTTGCAAACAGTTCTGGAGTTTCTAAACACAATATATTCTGAAGGGTTTAAAGATTCTTAACAAAACATGTAAGTCCCTATGAGAGGACAGGGACCTGAGGAAGGTAAGCAAAGATTTTGTTTTGTTTTGTTTTTGGGTTTTCTCTTATATGTGTCTTCATTTCAAAACATCACTTGAGAAACTACTATATTATAGGCCTAAGGGTATGATAATAAAGGTGGCAAATGCCTTGGATACAAGGAATCCTCTCTAGTAAGGAGAGGACAGGCTCTCTGTACCATAATACAGTGACAATGGCAAATTAATAATAAAATAAAGGTGTGGACAGAATGCATCCTCCTAGCAGAAACCAGAGCTCCTTTCTGCACAATAAGAAATACTCTCTTGTTCTCAACTTTCCACCATTGGAGAAAGGAATCTGGAAACATGGACCTGAAACAGAGACTAAACACAAATGGTGTCAGTGGCTACATACACAAGAATTTGACTTTTGACTACAGTTTTCAAATTCACACCAAGCACTTACTTCCAGTTGTGTTCCACTATCATAATCTACAAAGGAAAAAAAAATCAGGGGCAAAAATATACTAGAGCCCGGCTTCTACTTTGCTGAATAATCCCCAGAAACTAGTTCACTATTGCCCAGGAATTTATCTTTGTCCAGTTTCTCCTCTGTTTATATATACAAGCTATACAGTAGCTTTTAAAATTAGAGCCACTGGAATAAATGCTTCTGCTTGCAAAGAATTGCAATGGTGATTTCCATAATTTTCTCAGGAAATTCTTAATCTTTACTATTGAAAGCCTGTTTAATATGTCAGTTCTAACTTCAAACTAGCAAACAGAAGATAGGAAAAAGAATCTTATTTCCATACTACAAGACATTCAAAAGTAAAACAAAGGAATAAAAAAGAGAGAGAGGAGAAATGTCATCGTTGTTCCTTCTTTTTTATTCCATTAGTAGCCATAGCTGGCCATCAATGACTCTTTCACTTGCTGCTTGCCTGCAACTATTCCTTGACTGACACCAGTAAAGCTCTATATATTTAATGACGTCTGAAAGCATTGCTTATTTGTAAACTTGAAAAGGCACGGTTTAAAATGTATGTTGGAATATTCTGTTTTTCAGAGTTACATTTCATCCTCAAACATTTAAGTCTCGTGGGTTTTTCTCTACTAGGAGTTTAGTTGTATCAACCTTGAATAATCTGGACTTATTCAAAAGGAAAAGGTAATGATCAAGTCATTGGAATAACCTTGATCCCTAGACTCTGGCATTTCCCTTGAGTGAGCAATTCTTATTGTCACACTAATTAAGTAAAAACATAAAGACTTTCCCAACGCTTTTCACAAGGGAGCTCTTCCCGAAGATTTTATTTTATGCAATCTGTAAAATGCTTGGAGGCATGTTAATTAACTGCAATGCTAAACATATATGGAATGCATAATTAATTACCACATATGATACACTTAATACTTGAATACTAAAGAGTCAATTCTCAGTAATTTCTCGAGGAAAGGAGTCTTTGTTTCTAAAGAAAGGCAACATAGATTTTAGACTGCAGGGGTAATTTCTGTTTTGCCAGATGGAAAATGTCAGTTATCAGCAACTAAAAGGTATATTTCTATGTGGATTGCAGTAAAATATTCCACAGTGGATAAATGGGGACAGAGGGTAGAAAGAAGGGAAATAAATGGGAGAGAGAGAGAGACTGAAATTGAGATTGATTGTGGCCTGTGGTTCTCTAAGTAAGTAAAAGCCCCATTTGATTGAAATGATTTTGCACACCAAATATGTAACATACGTGAGCAATTCCTGCTGCTTTTTTCTGGCCAAAGGTTATTATTTAATTTATCCCAGTTAAATCTGATCTCAACTGTAATTACCATGCAAAGCTCAAACTCAATCCAGACTCTATTCAGATCTCCCTAAATAAAGACAGTGATCTCAAAAAATTTGCTCACGAGGCCCCAATCAGAACATCTGAATGTTAACCTATTAGTAATATATTCCCCTTTGTTATTTTATGTCTAGTCAAATAAGTTAATCAACTTAGAAATAAAAGAACAGGATCTATAATAAAAAGCTCAGATAAGACAAAACTGGAATCTGCAGGACAGACTACTTTAATTAAATTCATTCTAACCACCTTTTCTCGAATACCTGAACATCCACAAGGCACTGAGCACTAAAGAGATTTAGGTCTTATCACCCTCTACCCTCTCATGACATGTGGAAAGAGTTGGAAATTATTTTCCTGCTGCTTTGGCTCTGTTTCCTTGCCAGGTCATGGGAGGCAGGAGGTTGTCACGTGTCAATGGCTTGCACGTGTCAATGGCTTGCAATTGTAGTGTCAATGGCTTGCAGCTTCCAGCCTTCTGATCCCCAGATCTGAGTTTTCTTCAACTTAACTAGTACATGTAGGCCCAAGTCCTACTCCTCCCATTCTTCCAGTAATTTTTAAATACCCAATTCCTGGTATTAAATCCCTTTCTGCTTAAATACTAAGTGCTTTTGTTTTCTGCAATTAATCCTAATTGATGCCTGGATGCTCTATTTCAGTAAAATAGACATGAAATAGAAGCCAGGCAAGAAATGAGAGGAAAATGATGAGCTGTCATCATTCATTCATCCATGCTTGCATTCATTACATGATTCACTCATACAATTATTTATTGAGCATGGACGGTGTGCCAGGCACTGCAGTATCGCCATTGGATCTTTTAAGGGACCAGGGTAGTGATGGGAATAAAACAGAAAACTGGGAACATCCACTAATGTTAATCCCCTGGGCTCAGTCTCCTCCATTGTGCACCATGTTTGAAAGTCTTATAAATGATTATTAACAAAAAGGGCAGGCAACTCCCTTTCAAAGCAGCAAGGTGTTTAGACAGACATGAATAAGTAAGAGATTTTATTCAAAGGAAGAATCACAAAAACGTTCTGCTAAAAAAAATGCTAATAAATTATTGCATTTTCAGGAAATATCATTAACCCCCTGTCATGGCCTGAATGTTTGTGCCTCTCCCAAAATTTACATGTTGAAATCCTAACCCTCAGAGTGACGGTATTTGGAAGTGGGACCGGTGGGAGGCAATTAGGTCATGGGAGTGGAACCCTCATAAATGGGGTTAGTGCCCTTATAAAAGGGGCCCTAAAAAACCCTTTGTCCCTTCTGCCACACGAGGTTGCAGTGAAAAGAGAGCCATTAGGAAGCTAGTCCTCACTGCACCTTGATATTAGACTTCTTCACCTTTAGAAAGTGAGAAATAAATTCCTGATATTTATAATCTCCCCAGTCTAAGGGCATTTTGTTACAGCAGCCCAAATGGACTAAGACACTAACAAGTTTGCTGGGCAGTCACATCAATAGACAACTTGAACATCAGTCCTGACATTCACAGTGAATGGCAGTGGTAACCCTCTGGCTGGAATCCACGTGGATTATCCATTGGCATCTGTGAGCAGCAAGTATCTGCCGCCCAGGAATTGTCCTTATCCTGTGGAATTGCTCTGCCCTTAGTGAACATGCTACTCCTGGTACAAACAAAAATTGAGGATGCATAACGCCCCACTGCACATTCGGCTAAATCATACCTTGAAATTGCAGTGCACATTCAACCTCTTCTTGAAGTTAATGACCAATTTTCCCGGCCCATGCTGATCTCTTGTCATGATGAATGCCTATCAGCATTTACAGATGAACTGGCAAATCTGCCAACAAGATGTTTCCTACTTGTTTCTGTATGGGTTTATAATCCTCAAACTGATATTTGTGTTTAGCTCAATATTTAAGCATATACTTAGCGCCTAGTCATCTAAGGGTCTCCACCGTAGGGTTGGTGGAACACGGAAGGAAAGACACAGTAGCCTGACTTTAAGAAGTGCACAGTCTTGTCTGGGGGTCTGACAGACCAGCATAGATGGCGTTTGTCTGAAACAAGTAAAACGCAAGGATGACGGAAGCTTTTCAACTAACTACCCATCTCCTGTGTTTTCATGTTGCAAAAGAGAAAATAGTTTAGGCATGAAACTAGTGAAAGGGGACAGAGAGCCACCCCAGCTCAGCTGGCCTTCTTTGAGGAGCCTCTCCCACCTTCCCCCTCTCGTGTTGACATCCCCGTGGTCCACACTGAGAGGCAGTGTGTCCAGTTTGTCACTCAAATAAACCACCAGGGGCTGTGTGTGATGAGTAGGACCTGAGTACTGCCAATTAAGTAACAGTTCTACCTTTCCTCTCTTTCCCAGTGCTAATTGGGATCTCCTAAAGTCACAGCACCCTCAGCTCACATAACTGGAGCTAACGTGGGTCCCACTAGCTCTCTTGGAGGTGCCCAGGAAACCAAATTCCTTAGACTCATGCTTAAATACATCCTCTGGCCAAAAACAAAAAAAAAAAAAGAAAAGAAAGAAAGTTAATACACTCCCTGTGATACCATTTCATTGTTTAGTAACAGATCTTTGTCTATACATCTCTCTCAAACCTTTTCTTCCTACCAAACTCTGGGTAAGAGAAATCTAGAAATTCTGTTTAAACTTCTTCATGATCTGTTCACTCTCTTATATAATAACTGGGCTTCAGCTCCAATCCCTGCACTCAACTCCATTGAATTCCATTCTCTATCAGGGTTAAACAGAATGCCCAAGTAATAGACTGTGGGTCCACTTCTTATTATCAGCTTCCTTTTCATGGTTGGTGATGTCTGCTCTCCCCTGGCTCTCCTTTCTACATCCTGTTTCTCCCTCTCCTTTTCTGGTCTTTCTTCTTCAGCCTTCCCTGTATCCACTGATTTTTGCTGTGTAACAGAAACATCTGAAGCAGGAGTGATCTGCCACAAGACACACTGATTCCTTACACATCTGCGGTGTTCGGCTGGGAGCCTGCGGGTCACCACCAGGCTTGTCCACGTGTCTGTGCGTTGGCTGAAGGCTCTGCTTCAAGACGGGCTTGACCAGGGCACCTGTGCTGGGGAAGCTCTTTGTCTTTTGCTTTTCTTCCTGAGAACCAGGGGCCTAGCCCGATCATGTCCTCCTTGTGGCTGTGGCAATAGTGTAAGTGGCAAGTGAAGACATGTGCAGCCTCTCAAGATGTAGGGGCTGAACTGGCAATTGTCAACTCCACTTCACAGAGTCGGCCAAAGCAAGTCAGTCACACACAGAGCCCAGATTCAAGGTCTGGGGTAGTAGACCATCTCAGCAGTCAGAAAAACTGTAAAGTTACATGGCAGACAGCATGGATCCAGGAAGGCGTAAAGGAGGTTATTAATACTATTCAAGGTTATTAAAGGAGGTTATTAATACTATTCAAGGTTATTAATACTATTTATCCACTCTCCTCCTCAATAATTTATATACTTGTATAGATACGTATATTTACACATGTATATATAATATGTACACATACACACAGCAGTGGATCTCAACCAAAGGTAATTTTTGCCCCCATGTCCCAGGGACATTTGGTGATGTCTGGAGACATTTTTCACTGTCACGACACAGGGGAGGGAATTTAGTGTGTAGAGGTCAGGGATGAACTTCCTACAATGCACAGAACAGTCCTCCACAATGAAGAATGGTCTGTCCTAAAATGTCCCTCTGGCCACGACTGAGAAACCCTGGAGCACACTCATTCACACACTCAGAGAAAGGAGGAGATTGAAAAAGACTTCCCACAAACCTCACAGTGATCTCACTTACTCCTTCAGCTGTTGTGATCACTGGTCTGGGGACGGTGCCTAAATCCACGCCTCTCAGAGCTGACCCACCTGCATTAGGCCAGTCCCATGACAGTGCTCTTCATGTGTGTCAAGAGAACTGATTGCACCTGAATTGATCTCCGAAGCCAAGCCCGTGATCCTGGGTCCCCGTCTCTAGGAACAGCTAGAGATCCTGGGTCCAGCTCGTGATCCTGGGTCCCCGTCTCTAGGAGCAGCTCTATCATTGCTCAGTGGCCTCAGCATGACATAAAGAAGGCACTGGGTTTGGAGTCGGAGGGCCCAGGATACAGTTCACTGTCTCTCAGGTCCTAGCTGTATGTCCATAGGCCAAGCATTCGGCTACTTCATCGGCAACATTACCTCTCTCAAGGTTGACATAAGCATTAAATTAATTAAAATGTATGAAATTCAGTAAATATTAGTTTCTTCTCAGAAATGAAACTTTGGTCTTATTGTTGGTCCAATTAATTACCAAGCTTGAGAAAGTCAAGCGCTACCACTCTCGAAAGCCTTTTCATCTTTGCATCGCTCTGCATCCTGGGCACTCGCCACCTGCTCACAGAAACCACTTGATCTGCTAATGGTGGTGGGTGATTTAACTATACTTGCTCGATATGATTTTTGTGAGTATAAAATAAATTGGTGCCTGTACTTGTTAAGGGAAGTGTCCAACATGGAGTAAACACTCAATAAACGTGAACTGCTGTTATTTTTTAATTACATTATTATTATGTATTGGTACTATGGAAGAAAAGACAATTATAAATTACTTTTTGCTCCAAACTTCCATAAGTACTGTCTTCTAAAGAAGATGTCAGTCGGGTCACCGTTTACTATGGGCCAGGTGCTATGCTACACGTGTATATATATATATATATATATATATATATATACATACACACACTATAGCTACGCAGGTGCTATGTTACATGTATCACCTACACAACACTCCAATAATAGGCGGCACAACCCCCCTCCACAGATGAGTAATTCCTGTAAGACCTGTAATTCCTTCCCCTTTTCCACAGCAAAGCTACACTTTCTATGTTCTTCCCTAATCCCTAAAGCATGCAAACCCAGACAGACCCTGGTTTCTCCTCTCAGAGACACAAAAATGGAAAGCATTTAGAAAGATTAAGGTAATAATGATTTGTTCTATTACCTCTGTCTTGGGTTTTTTGCATCTGAAGGCCAAAGTGAGAGAAAAATGCTTGATGCAAAGGGATGAGACTTTTGATTCTCTAACGGTAGAAACTGAAGCATCCTGGGGGTTTACGTATTGCAGTGGGTGAGCCTCCCTCAAATTATAACATTGAGGGAAAATTGCCAATTTTGTATTTTGGGACAAAGGCTACATGGCCTCATTTTTTTATTGTACAAATTAGGAGTAATTTCTGATTAACAAGTTACTTTTAAATTGCTTTCTCTGCATATTCTTTCAGAAATCCAATTACAATTCCATTATCGGGAGGAGTGAATTAGAAAGTGAAGAGATGCTTGCATAAAATTAACATACCAATGGTTTTTCTTGCATTGATAAGCAAATTTCTTTTCATATCAGAAGCATTCATACAAAGATATTCATTATAGACATAGGAATCTGTCAGCCTTGCACTCGGCAGGCCCTGATCATGCTGTACACAACAGTTGCCCAGTTTCACACAGATGCGTCAGTCCTTCACTGAAGGCTACAGACTGAAAAATCCTTCTTCAGGATGTGGGCAGGGACATAAAAAGTCTTTGATTTATACCCATAAAGTTATTGCTCACTCTTACATGTGTGATAAGTACTGGATTTTTCTGATAATTACCAGATTTGGTTCTACCCAATTTGATTTCCAAGTTTTTAGGTTGAGAAGAATAAGGTATCTTTGCATTAGGTCAATGTGGGAGAAAGAAATTATAATAGTTTCATCTTGTGTGGAACCTTTAACCCATAGGAAGATCTGTAAGCATGTCAAATGATGTTGGAGAATAGTCATACAAGTAACAGAGAAATGTCTACAAGTGAAACCTCTAATTTTGCCCATAAGCAAAATTCTCTAATTGTCTACAAGCAAAGTAGCCATATTTGTATTAGAATTACACTTCAGGTTTAAGCAGACATTCATTTAGAGGTGGGATCTAAGGAAAAATCATGCATTTACCTCTTTTATTTTGGAAAAACTATGGTTAATTCGAAATAGGGAAGGAAATCAAAATGCCAGTATTTGCCAATTTATTCCTTTACTTTCTCATTTTACTGAATAAAGGGGTATGTCACTTTTTGGACAGTGTCAGCATTAGTCTAAATAATTTGTTTTGGAGGCAATATCCCTGCTAAATGGAGTGAAGATAATTTGTAGTCTGTCCTCAAAACAAAGTCTCTTTACACAGCAATTTTCCCTTAACTTGTCATCAATAAAGATGTCTCAGTCTCACCCACCTGAGGTCCACGTCAAGGGCTAATTTCACTACAGATTGACCACATGACATAAAGAAGACAACTTTGTGATTCCAGCTGACTCATGGATGCATAATAGCTCTTGACTTAGGCTTTAGAATACTTTGTCTTTCCCACCTAAGGGGATCAGCTGGAAGATAATGAAATGAGGCTCTCTGAAGAGGATCAGATGGGTCATATGAAAAACACCAGAGTCTTAAGTGCTCGAAGCTTTCAGAAATTCAAGACTGGCTTATATCTCCTTGGGAGGAAAAACATCATGCGTATGTTTGGTCAGGAAAGAAAATAATTTCTGAACCATGTCTCTTAACCTCTCACTAAGGAGCCCCGCAATGTGCCCTCGTGCTACTAACCCCACAGTTGGATCTCGAGACGAGTGTCCAGCTTATAAGAAGGCATTCAGATGTGTCATGAAAAATAAACAAGTCAAAAGTAGAGAGCAAAGTAGGAACATATGAAACACACTGTAACTCTCTAGCACTGGGACCTCAGCTGTGAAAATAGCTTGTTAAAGTCATCCTGTGTTTGATTAAAAAATAAAACATTTCTACAAAAACAGCCATGTTTGAAGTCCACCACTGCTACAAGATAAAATAAAGCCTTTAAGGAATTTTTAAGACAGAAATACTTGAAATGTTTATGAAAACTAAGTCCTGTTGACCTCACGTGCGAAATCTCACTTTAAGCTGGTATACAAATGCCTTACTGAAAACTTCAAGTGGAAGAAGTCAGACTTGGTGGGTGAGCATCAAAACAGTGACAAAAATGGCCCCTGTCTTACACAGTGTCCTTTGTTCTTTGGCACAAATGGGACTGCTGAGCTTTGAATGCATTGGAGAAAATATTTTTACCAAAATCTGAGCATATTAACTTGGGATATCATTTCTAATATAGCTGTCTCAGGTTGCATGTGCAGTAATGAGGGAAATTATATGCCTTTAATTAGATGTTGCTAAGTTTCTTTCTTTCTCCATTACCTCCACCCAAAGAATAAGAATCAGATATTCTATGAACCCTACACCTTTTCTGCCTGTAATAACTCATTTAGTTGACAATGTCAAATAGTCAAATACAGTTTTTCTCAAGAACAAAAGAGGACAGTGAAGAGTGAAGCATCATTAGGAACAGTTTCCAACTAATGGCTTCTATGCTCCTTGAGTTATTCCATAGAAGCACCTTCCAATCATCATTTTCCCTTGCAAGTAACATTTATAAATCCCTCTTTCTCTTCTTAATGTAGCAGGCTGGAAGAGTTCCTCTTATTTTTCCTGAAGAGGTAATGAATAGGACTTGCACAGAAACCACAGCAGTCTGATTCTACAGGAAAGACAGGCAAGGGGAAGCCCCGGGGAAATCTGCTTTCAGTAAGCAAACTTGCTGCCAGTGAGATGCAGAATGAGGCTTATCTGAATCGTTCTGAAACCAGAGCTAGGAATTCTGTGAGGTCAAACCCGTGTTGTACTGCCAGGGTTTCTTGCACCACTTAACAACGGCAGTAGCTCACGGTCGAACAAAAGTTGTGCTCAGTGCAAAACCATCATTTGGGGTCCCAAGGAAGCAGGAATCTATGTTGTATAACATTCAAAGAGTGCTCCTGTCAGGGTCTGAGACGCCCAACAGCTACAAGCTGAGCTCTGTGCACAACTCCTGGGTTCTCCTCTCAGCTCAGTCCTTCCCGAATGAAGAATCTTAGACAACTACCTTTTCTTTGGGCTCACTGTCTCATTTGCAAAATGTTGGAGATGGACAGGCATTCCTTCTACTTTTGTTTCACATACCAGTGCCTGTGTTCAAAGCAAAAGATAAAAGGAGAGGAAAGTGATATCATGGTTAAAAAAATTTGAAAAGTGTTAGAATGGGGAACAGTTTATGACGGGACTTCTCAGAGCCTTGAAATGAAGCCTATTTGTCCAATCTATGCATATCTAAAGCACATTAAAACATTCCTAAGTAGTTTCCACTTGTAAAGTAAGTGCCCGCCATGTGCCCATAATTTTCTATGTCTTTCAGAAGAAACATATTCTTTGCAGTTGAAACAAATAGGAGCTGCTCTTTCCTAGGATTGTGGGAGAAGAAATTGGAAGAATATTTCATCCAAAGGAACATTTAACATGCGAGAGTGAAGTTCCCTCCTCGACCCACTGTCTTACTCCTATAGACACTTCCTTGAGCGCACAATTCCTCCCCTTTCTGAGACGATGATCACTTGGCCTCTCCAAAGCTCTCTCCTTCTGCATTCTTTCTGAGACGGCATCTCTCCCGCAAGCTACTGGTGCCACGGATTTCATACCCCAAGCGAGTTAGGAGTTAACAGACTATTTGCTTTGGCAGTGCACAGCAATCTGCTTTCACCATGTTCTTGCGTTTTTCCAGCTTTTTTTATTCCTTTTCCCGACTGAATCTCCATCACCATTTTTTGGCTTTCTGCTCCACTGGGTCTCTCTGATGCTAAAGGGATGTTGAGGACTTTCTCTCCCTTGTGCCAGAGCAAACAGGCAGAGGACCGCGCCCGGCCAAGTCACTGCGGCTACACTGGGGAAGTTGGCTTATGCCTGGGAACTTTCAAGAACCAGAACTCTTTCTCAATAATTTCTGCATCTTTCAACCACTGACATAGTTTTTAAAGATCAACCTAAGCGCCCCTCACCCAATCTTGCACTGTATAATCAGTAAGTTAGAAACAAGGGAAGAAATTCTTAGAATATGTATTTATAAGAGTAGAAAAAGGTTAATTTTAATTGAAAGAGAAGACCTAGGGCGGAATAAAAATCACAGAAGTAATTCGTATTTTATTCCCTACCTTCCCACACATGAGGCAGCAGAAGAGGTTTTTATTAACCACATTACACAGGCAAATTTGCACCCACTGGCTTTGACACAGACTGCTCTGAGGCAGGAAACTCGACACCAGAAGGCAGGGGTCAACAGCTTAGCTTACTGCACAGGTTTCCATGAATTTTGAACTGAACATTGTAAAGACACACAGAAAATTCAGAGAGGTGGGAGAGTGTATGCGGTTACAAAGTTGGAGTAAGCACATGCGTGTGGAATTTAAGTCCTATGTCAGAATGGTACCCTGACAGTGACTCTCCCAAGTCAGCTGAAATTCAGCCCAAGAGGAAGTGACAGTAAGAAGCACACCATCGGATGAGAGCTTGAAACTTCGGATTCATCCCTAGAAGACCTGCCTCTTGGTCCAGAAATTTTGTTTGTTTTTTTAATTTATTTTTTATTTAAGAATATTAGGAGGGTACAAATGTTTTGGTTACATGCATTGCTTTTGTATTGCTTAAGTCAAAGTTGTAAGTGTGGCCGTCACTCAGATAGTGATCAAAAAACAAACATCACATGGGTTTTTTTTCTCACTGTAAAATAACTCATTTACCCAAAGTGATAATTTAAAGACTTTAAAAATTAAAAACTTTTGATGTTTGATAGAAGAGTCAGTTTTCTAAACAACAAGACCTAATAAAGATAGCACAAAACACATAGAATCTCAAAAACTCTTTTCATTGCTTAAAAGTATCAAATTTAAAGAAGCAGAAAGTGGGGAAAATGTCATTCAGCCCACCTGCATTTGAAAGCGTAGGGACATCATTTTAAAAAGAAAGGAAAATATACATATGACTCAAGGAACATAACTTTTTTTTTAAAGTGAGTGTATAATCATTCCCTTTTCTCCTTATGGAAGTTTTTCTTCTTATATTGCAAAATCAGAACATCATGCCTTTTGCAACAGAGTGAATGTTTGTGTCCCCTCAA
Organism: Lepilemur ruficaudatus; assembly: GCA_963574885.1. NCBI lineage: Eukaryota > Metazoa > Chordata > Mammalia > Primates > Lepilemuridae > Lepilemur > Lepilemur ruficaudatus. The sequence goes on from CAUYRT010040327.1 coordinate 36,583, forward strand.
AATTTGTACATGGGAGCCTAATCTGCAACGTGATGGTGTTAGGTGGTGAGGCCTTTAGGAGGCAATCAGGTTATGAGGGTGGAGCCCCCATGATGGTATCACTGCCCTTGTAAGAAGAAACATCAGAGAGCTTGCTTCCTCCTTTTCTGCTCTCTACCATGTAAGGATACAACAAGAAACAGGCCATCTACAGACCAGGAAGAGGGCCCTCACCAGGTCTAAGGGCCCTCTTCCTGGTTTAGTTTAGAGTCTCCACCTTGATCTTGGACTTGCAGCCTCCAGAATGGTGAGAAATAAATTTCTTTTGTTTAAGCCCCCCAATCTATGGAATTTGTTATAGCATTGCAAAGTGACCAAGACATCTTTATATTTATTTTATATTTCAAACTCAATTTGAAAGTGGTGTGATAGTTTATAGAAGGACCATATATGTTAACATTTTAATTCCATATACTAATTTACAATTTAAAATGAGTTCTTTTTATCACATCAAACATTTCAAGGAAACAATTAGAAAAACTACAAAGGAAAAGATGACTGCCTAATGATCCAGTGTGTTTTCTCCCAGAGAATAAAACCAGGCTTCTCACTTATAACAATGGTGCAACTCTTAAAAAAAAAAAAAAAGATGCATCATTGATTTCTTTCTTGCTTCTGGCAAAGGCAACAATTTAATATTTAAATATACACACAGACCAGATTCCCTGTCTTTCACCAACTACCACAGTAGGATTTAGAGAATTCACTCTCTGTGCCCACTCATAAGGATGTAGATCTGAGATCCTTTGACTCCTCAGATGGTTTAGTCCTCCAAAAGCCCTGGTGCTCAGATAAAACCCACTTCCGGCCTGCTTTGGCGGTGGAGACCTATTAAAGTTGAAACAGAGTCAGGGCCTCTCTGCAAGCAGAGATCAGAAACGAAAGGTGCCAAGTCAAAAACCCTTTCCTGCGCTTACCTGCTCCTTGGCAAGCCAGATGCTCAGGGAGGTCTGATAGCGCAGCACAAGGTCTGGCAGCTGACAGCCCTTTGTTCCTCTAAATAACCCACTGCACTATCCACACTTCTCAGCAAGTATGACTCCTCGCTTCCTGCTGAATAAATCTTCCAGTGATCTGTTACCCAAGAGACAGTGTGTGCTTTGCACAACCCAAGCAGTCAGTGAACTTGACTAAGCAGGGGCTTCCTTCCCACATGGAGACTCAGGAGCTCAGGGAGGATGGGGAAGGTATCTCACCCTTGGTGAACACAAGATTAGTGGACATGAGGTGAAAAACCATCAATATCCAGTGTTAGGACTGGGTGACAAATGCAAAAAGGGAGAGTTTTCATTCCCAAAAGGGCTTTTATGCTCCTCTGTGAACACCCTAGAGAAGCAACGTGCCTCCACCCAGAGCATGCACAAGCCGCATCGGCACGCTCCAGAGCCGAGCCGGGCAGTGCACTGCCGTGCCCTGGGTGGGCAACAGCAGTAACTCGACAATGACCAACGACCAAAGTATTAGCCCAAATATGAGCCAAATACTATGCAAAACATTAGTGTGCCATTATCTAACTTAAATTCTCAGTGACTCTATGAAGGCAGTCTTATTATCACACTCATTTTACAGTGCCAGGGACGGAGGCACACAGAAGCCAAAGAGTTTGCCCAAGGTCACAAAGATAATAATCGACTAAGGCAAAAAAATCTGATGCCACAGTTTCTGGCCTTCTGCTCACCAGCTTCGGTTGCCTCCTCTTACTCTCAAACTTGTGCTCTAAGACGGTGAGCAAAGGGGTTTGCAGAGCCTGTGGTGGGCAAAATAATAGCTCTCGAGATGTCCATATCCTACTCTCTGGGACCTAGGAATACGTTACGTCACATGTTAGAGAGGTCTTAACACAGAAGATGAAATTAAAATTGCTAAATATCTGACCTTAAAATAAGATGACCCTGGATTATCTGGGGGGCCCAATGGCTCTTTAATGTAAAGAAGGAGGAAGATAGTGAGTGTCAGAGTGACCCGGTATGAGTCGGCCTCGATTGGCCGTTGCTGGCTTTCAACACGGAGGAAGGGTCACACGCCATGGGATGCTGGCAGCCTGGAACCTGGGAACAGCAGGTACACACATTCTCCCCTACATCCTCCGAAAAGGAACACAACTATGCCCACACCTGGATTTTAGTTCGCCGAGACCCATCTCAGACTTCTGACCTGCAGAACTGTAGGATAAAATAAATTTGTGTTTTCTGTAATACTATATAGAACTGTTCTAGAGTACATTTAAAAATAGATCAATTTACAGACTCGTCAAAAATAAATAAATAAATGTGTGTTGTTTGAAGCCATGAAGTTTGTGGTCATCTGTTACAGTAGCACTAGGAAATTATTATTAATGGAGTCCAAGACTCAGTAATTAGGGTCTTAAAGCAAAAAGCTGATCAAGAGGAAGAACCACGTGGGCCCACAAGTGAGGAGGAGGGCGAGCTGGTCCCTCCTCCGGCCGGCTCAGAGCTGCTGCGCCTTTTCTGCAGGGGAGGAGAACCGAAGCCTGACCCGAGAGGCTGCAGTGCCATTTCTGGCACTGCCTGTAACCAGGCAGGGAGATGTTAGTTCTTATCACAGAGTGAGGGTGCATTCTCATCAAATCTTCCTGTCATCTTAATAGAAGCCACAGGAAAAAAGCCCTCGAGGTACGGTTATATATAGCCGTCCTGAGAGGCCCCACCCGACAATTAGAGTGAGGCAGAGCCAGGCACAGAGCGCCGCGGGAGGATCAGGCCAGCAGGATAGGCTGCCACCTGTCACACGGCTTGGAATCCAGGACCGCTTCCAGGGCCACCTCCCATAAGGGTTTACAGAGAGTGCCATCTCTCAGGCACTAAAGCCTCAAGGTCCCTCACAATTTTAGCAGAAATTTTATGCAGTCTCTTAGAACCAAAGAGCCTGACACAGGGGGAGTTACTCCTGGTATTCAAGTTTCAGATGTTACAGTCAGGGAGAAAAAGCCTTGCTCATCAGGCATCAAATGTTAACAGAACTTCACCTCCTTAGGGCTAAGAATTCCCTTTGTGAACTGGGATGATAAAACCCACATCACAAAATGATGCTTGCAAAGCGCTGAGCACAGTGCAGTGGCACGGTTCCAGGGAGGTAGATTTCTATAAAAAAGAAAAAGTATCTGGGTGTGGGAGGAATGGCCACCAACACCTGAGTGCCCCACTTGGGCCTGGGCACTCCGCTAGGTGACAGTCCCCAGTCCCTGCAGTAAAGTGGGGCCATGTGACTAGCACCAGTCAATGTGACGAGGAAATTGCTGATGTGGTCACCTTCAGGGAAGGCACACAGTCCTCACTCTTTGTTTTCCTTTGCCTGTCACCAGATGCCAAGGCCCCAGGGTATGCTGGGTGGAGTGACCAGATGGCAAGAGCTGAGATTTTGGATCCTAGAGAGGAGTCTCCACATTGATTGCTCATATTGGATTTTTCTGTGTGTAAGAAATAAAGACACATTGTATAATATTAAGCCACAGGAATTTCAAGACTACAGGTTATGGAAATTAGCCTAGACTAATATGCTAGATTTTATAAACCCAGGAACTTCTCTGAGATTGGTGATTCAGCAAGCTGTCCATCCATTGCCTACCTTTGGATCATCAAAGAAAGCAAGATGCTCTGTTATAATACGCTTATATTTCTGTTAGGCTTTTTTATTCAGTGTACAAGTAACTCTGCCTTAACTGGTTTATCTGCCTGTTCTACAAGAGCCTGAGTTTCTAGAGGGAACTATCTAATCCATCCTTCCACCTCCTTCTCTGAAGCAAAGTTACCAAATTAGCTGTCCTCAAAGATGAATGAAGGAAATTTACATTACCTGCCACATTCCTGGCTTATTTGGTTCAGCCTCGGTTACAGACAACCTTTCAACTAAATAGCCTGTGAACGGCCACTGCTTGTGTGATAGCTATTAATTAGCCTGACAAAGCAATACAGGTAAATGAAAACAAATGTTTGCAAGAAATGTTTAACATGAACAGCATGTTCAGCAATACAACTAAGAACAGGCTAAAAATCGACTTCTGGTGGAATGTTATAGAGGGGTGTTGAGCTGATTTTGAATAATAAACTACATGTTTTATTTGATTTTTTAAAATACAAATATTTTGGACCCAAATTAGTCTGAACTCATATAGTGAGTATTGACTGTGTCACTCATTAGAAACTAGTCATGCACTGTCTTTTGGCACCATTTCTGTCCTCCTGAACCCATCATAAATCGCTAATCACCACAGTGAGCTTCTGACTTACAAAAGCCCAAGGTAGGCAGTGCTCACTCAGAAATACTCACTCAGAAATGCCCAGTCTCAGTTTCTTATCTCGCTGTCTGGCTTCCTAGACATGGAACCTTGGAGAAGTAACTCTATAGCTTCAGAGCTTCTACCTCTCGGAGTTGACTTTCTCACCTGCAAAATACGTATACTACTGGTGCTTAACTCATAAGAAGGGAATGAAACGAGAAGTCACGTGAAGCATTTCACATCCCAAGGAGGCTGAGCACGTGGCTGGCTGGAAACAACGTAAGTGTGCGGTTTTTGGCAGGTCCCTAAATCTCTATGGGCCTGAATTTCTTCACCTAAAAAAATAGGAACAGACACAAATATCCCTCTGGCATCACAGAGTGAAATGCACTGCTCTGACAAAGTCCCCAAGCAGGAAGCAGAATGTGTGGTGAGCCAGGTAAGTGACAACCACCACTCGCTGCATGGTTATGTAGTGGGTGCATTTTGTGGAGCAAAGTTGTTGGTTTTTTTTTGATTGGCCAATAGACTTTTGAATCTCCTTGTGCAGGAAGGCCCACCACATTGTCACATGTTATTGCTTAATTTATCTCAGTTTTAGAATAATAGGAAGGAATTTTCATAAGCCAGGGAGTTCTAGGGCACTTCCTCTAGCCTGGACTCCAATCTGATCTGGGCCCACTTCACTCAGACGAGCGCCACGTGGAAAGGAAACAGCACAGCCTCCCAGGGGCAGATGCAATCAGCATCCGTGGGTTTCCTTCCGGCTACGGGCAGTTAAAAGCTGAATAACCGATTCAGCAATGCTAAACCCAATCCCTACCCTCAGGACAAAAGAAAACAGTTCATTTGAAAGTGGATTAGATCCGGGATCTGAGATATGAAAAGTAAAAAAAAAAAAATTCCTTTGTAAAGGGGTGAGAGGGGGACTAAGGCGCGTGAACTCACCGGTTCTTGTAATTGTTCAAGTGCCGCCGGTGACTTCACCTGCTGAGTGCTGTCGGGTCCGAGTCACCCGGAACTATAATGTGCACGGCTCCAGCAGACTGCCTGGGAGGGAGGTCAGTCGCTGTGCTAAGTGCTTTATGCCCCTCCTTTTATATCTGTCCTCAGAAAAGCCCAGCTACATACATACGATTATCCCAGTTACGGATGAGGAAACCGAGACACAGACAAGGCCAGCAAGCAGCTGGAGCTGGCACGTGCCCCTAACAAATATTACTTCTACAAACATGCTCTGTCCTGTAAACGTCCAGCCTGGTACAGAGACAACACACAGTGGGCATTACTTTCAGCAAAATGTACCTCCTTTGAAGAAAACCACCGGAGTAGTTGGAATCAAAGACGAGACTACGTAGGGCCCTCACATTATCTCCAGGAACGGAGTCCACTGAGGCCTTGCTTACCAACATGCCTGCCTTCCCGTGATATTTTGACATAATTATTCATACTAAAATTTCTTGCCTTCCTGCAGCATTCACGATACATTCCATTACTGGCATTATATTTGATTCTTACCAATAAAACTGTGAAGTAGTTTAGCCAATAGCATCGTCCATTCTGTGGGTATGGTAAGATGATTTGCTCAGGCCAGGGGTCTGCTTCTTGGTCCATACACGTGATTCCTCGGGGCAGCCTGGGCCAGAGCGGTGTCCCAGACCACGTGAGTCAGAACCCGCAGGGGTGGCAGCCAGAGATCAGTAAGGTGATATAGCACATGCACACTTTTTGCATTGAGGACATGTGGAAGTGAAAATATTTTGCATATATTGGGTTAAATAAAACATACTGTTAAAATTAATTCCATGTTTTTTTCACTTTTCCAATGTGGCTATTAGAGAATTTGAATGGCCTACGTGGTTCATGTTATACTTCTATTGCATGGTGCCACCTTAGGGCAAGACTGTGCTCACTTCACATTCATTTCCTACTTAAGCATCCTATCAACTCTATAACATGCAGACTCCAATTAGCCCCATTTTACAAATGAGATAACTGAGGCACAGAGAGTGGAAGTACTTTGCCCCAGCCACAGAACTGGGGAGAAGTGGAGCTCGGATTTGCTCCAGACAGAACAGAGCCTGGTTTACTCTTAAACACCACACTGTACACTATGTTTTCTGTGCAATGGAATCTGAGCAATATAGGTTAAATATGTAGGGAAGTACCTAAGAAATCAAATCTTTTCTATTATTTTAGTTAAGGATCTACTACCTACACATAAATTTGGGCTCATCTGTCAAGGCCAAATATTACTAATTTGAAGAACCAAAATAGCATTTTTTTTTTTTTTGGTGATGAAATACTTCCATTGGTAACAAGGCTGGCATAAGATACATATCCTCATCTTTAAAGGGAGCCATCTAAAATCACAGGATTCTGACTTAGCTCTCATTGTCCACCAAAGAATAGATCGAATATTCTTTTCTGTGGACACAATTATAGTCTTGGAATCTTGTTTTTGCAATGATGATTGATTTCTGGAAAATTTGGTTTCTACTGATTCTGGATGCTGAGAACAAAGCCCAAAATAAAACAGCCAAATCCTATGGGAGGGCTCAGGACAAGTGGGGACTCTATAGGAAGACACAGTGAACCGTCCTAGAAGGCACTAAGGACTAAATGCCATGAGTTTTCCAGTAGCTGCTTGTTGAGTCATTTGTTAACCAGCCATTGCTTTGAAAGATAAGACCAGATTCTCTATCTATTTAATGCAAACAGCAGTGGGATGTTAACAGACATCATCAAGAGACTCTGAAAAAGTGAAACAATGAAGAATTTACTTCCATCAACCATCTGCCCGCCTGTGAAACCAGCTAGCCAGGGAGATAGGTGGTGAAATATGAAACTTACTTTAAGCAAGGGAAACACATCCTACTTTCTGCAATCAACTCACAACTGATGATCTGTGTATAAACTGATGTTCTGATCAATTGAATGATCTTTTTCAATTGCCTCAGAAACACTTTGTCTTCACATTAATTGGTGTTGGCTTCTAAATTCGTCTGTATCTAAGTAATCAATGACAACAAACCAGGACTTGCAGGCACTAATAATTCATAGTCTTGAAAAATGCCTTAGTACTTTCCGGGATGAGATACAGCACCAATAACCGAATAGATAGCAGACAGCTGGGTAGACAGCTAGGCAGCTGGGTCAGTCAGTCAGCAGTCAGGGAAGGAGAAAGGTAATGAAGAGGCTGGCACAGTGTAAAGAAATAGATTAAAAGGGAAAAAGAAAAACAAATGAATAAGTAGACACAGACCAATTATCTAAAGGAAACTTCTTAAAAACAAAGGAATCTGAATATCATTCAATAATAGGTAGCTCATAATTGGAAAGATTAAACAAACACTTCAAAAAAGTCCTTTGCACAGACTCTATCACATATAAAAATCTACAGCTGTTCATTGTAGTTTCTCTAATTACCATGATTACCACTTTGAGGGCAGGGACCTTGGCATAGGCACCTTCTTAACCCTTCCTCTGACACAAAAAGCACCTCCTGCTGTGCTCCACACAGGACAGGGTATTTGCATGAATTATTCTCTTGCACCAATTGTTACGGCCTGAATGCTCATATCCTCTCCCCTCCCAAATTCATAGGTTGAAACCTAATCTGCAGTGAATAGTATTAAGAGGTGGGGCCTTTAGGAGATGACTAAGTTATGAGGGTGGAGCCCTTATGAATGGGATTAGTTCCCTTATAAAAGTAGCCCAAGGTAGCTCGTTTGTCCCTTCCACCCGGTGAGGACACACAGAAGGTGCCGTCTATGAAGCAGAGAGCAAGCCCCACCTCATAGAATCCACTAGTGCCTCAATCTTGGACTTCCCTGCATCTAGAAATACATTTCTATAAGAAATAAACTTCTGCTGTTTAAAAACCACCCAGTTTATGGTATTTTTGTTACAGCAGCCAAACCATCCGAAACACCAATCTTGATATCCTGGATCCATCAGGGATTCAGGGAACCAGGGTGCAGCGGACTGAAGAGTGTCCACCAAAAAGTCCTAACCCCCAGTACCTGCGAATGTGACCTTATTTGGAAATAAGGTCACTGTAGATGCAATTGAGCTGAGGATCTAGGGATAAGATCATCCTGGATTTAGGGTGGCTTCTAAATCCAGTGATTGGTGTCCTTATAACAGACGGGAGAGGGAGGAGTGAGATACAGAGACACAGGAAGGAAGGCTATATGGGGATGGAGGTAGGGATTGGCGTCACGTGGTCACAGACAAGAAACGCCAGGAGCCCTTGATAGCTGGAAGAGGCAAAGGACCCTTCCCTGGAGTATTTGCAGGGACAATGGCCAATGACCCCAATGACAACTCGATTTTAGCTCCTGGCTTCCAGAGCTGTGAATGAATAAATCCCTGTTGTTTTAAGCCACCAAGTGCATGGTATTTTGTTGCAGTGGCCCTAGGAATCTAATGTGCAGGTGCTTTTTAGAACCAGTGGGAAAGACTTCCTAATCTCTGGACACAAAGATATTCTCCTACAAAAATATTCTACTTCTTCACCCAATGGCAATGGGAGGCAATGAATTGGCTTGGGGGATGCCACTAAATAGCCAGCTACTCTCATGAAATTTTACTGAAGAGAACGGTGAGATGTGCCTCCTTTCACTCTAAATCTGACCGCCAAGAAAAAGAGCTGAAATTAATCAGGATGCAGCACATCTTGTTTACGTAACATAAACTTCCACAGACTCCAAAAATGTCCTTCACAAGCCCAGACGGACAACAATATGAATTTTACCCAGGTTTCTTATAATCAAGTCATTGATGGTGCTCTTTTATTTGAGCATTTTGAAACAGAAGGGAACAATTTTGCTTTAAAGTCTCACCCGACAAAAACACTGAGACGCCGTCTGCATGTTAATGCCTCTCACTCTAAATGTGCTCTGCGGACTGGTAGCATCAACAACCCCTGGAAGCTTGTTAGAAAATGCAGAATTGCAGGACCCTTGCCAGAGCTACGGAGTCAGACTCTGCATTCTGACAGGAGTCCCAGGTGTTTGGCAGGCACAGTAAATTTTGAGAAGCTTGCCTCCAAAGCATTTACCAGACAACTGGAAAAGGAAAAGAAAAAATGAAAAAGATTATTTCATGTGTTTCACTATTTTTGTTGAATACAATATCTTCTAATTGGGTTAGACTCCTACATAAGAGTTAGTCCCAGTAATCGGAGGGATCAGAAGCAGTGCTTTTTGTAAATTAGCATTTTCAGCTGGGGCTTTAGTCTCTTTTTAACTTAGTTATTAGGAGAGCCCAGTGCTTCCATTATAGCTCAGCTAGTGACCACTGCACCCTCTGCCACCACAGCACTGAGGGACAGCTGACACAGACGCATTGGTGAGCAAACAGTGACCAACAAAGAGCAGAGGAGAGAGAGACAGTCTCCTTCAGCACGGTGAGGCATGGGCTGCTAGTACCTGGGTTCTAATAGAGCCCACTTAGTCTCACCTGGGGGGGACCAAGAAATACATCCTGGAGGAAACGGTGTTTATGCAGAATTTTAAAGAATGAGAAGCACAATCCTCAGAAAAGGAGGTAGGGCAAAGCAGTCTAGGCAGAAGGAACAGCATGAGCAAAGGCACAGAGGTGTGAACGAATCTGGGCTCCAGCAACCATGGCGCACAAAGTAGGAATCGGAGAGGGATGGAAACAATGCTGGAGGGGAGGGTAAAGGCCAGTCCGTGGGGACAGCCTCCTGGCCCATGCTAAGGACCTTGGACATTGTTGTATAAGTGACGGGCAGGTCATCTTCCTGCCACTGGTGCTGGGAAGAAAAAAAATTCCTGAATTCTCTGAACTATCTTACAAATCAGGCTTGATCATGGAATAAGGAAGCTGTGAGCATTCTCAATATAATATCAGCAAAAATTGGGACACTTCTAAAAGGCAAAATGTGTTCTGCCAATTAGATTTTATAATGACAAGGTATAAAATACAGGAAATATTTAAGTCATACCACATGGTTAACTCAGGGCAATAATAGCTCTGGAAGGGAAATGCTATGAGAGGAAGCTCACTAATACCAAGACTTGTGGGTCTTGGTAATTATATAGCTAAAAATGCAGAGAGTGGATTTAAATCCTTACAAAATATTTTCTGCTAAAAAACATCCTCATGAAAATCACTGTGGTAATTCGGCAGCTGAATCACCTATTTGAGGAGATTCTTTGACCCTTCAAAAAAGAAAAAAAGATAGATAAGGCACTAAAAGGCCTTTTGAGGAATGTGTGAATTCAAGCCCTTCAGGCTGCAGAAACCCGAGTTCTAATACAGCGTGCATTTGTGTATTCAGGGCAAGGAGTCAGAAAAATAACATGAAATTTTCCAGGCAATTAGGGAAATAGAAAAGCCTGTGTTTGTCAGCCACACACTAGCAGTGTGTTATTGCAGTGGAGGCTGCGGTGTGGAATGCCACGCGGGCCAGCCCGCAGACACAAACGCACGGTTACCTGCCACCCACTGCCGGGCAGATGCTTGCTCCCATTCAGAAGGCATCAAGCAAGAGGAGAAGGATGATTTAGGACCCCTGTCAATATCACCCCCAAATCACCACCGGTGCTGATGGAGGACCATTGGAGCAATCCTCATAGGCAGAAAACTGAGATATTATCTATTTCTATTATGATTATTTAACATAACTGTATTCTGTATCTTTAATTAGAACACATGCATACAAAGGAAACACATGCAATACCTGGAATGCACTACACCGTGGCAAGACTTGGCATCCTGGGCGAATTAAAGGAAAAACAAACCCAATAGATCCGTATCTGGTGAGTAAACAGAAGCTGCATATATTATCTAGCCAGGGCTGCAGGGCACCAGTGAAGAGCAGACTCCATCTCTGCATCTGTCCTATGTTATGAACTACCCTTTTCCCCTTTAAATCCCCAAGCTGTTTTGGGACATTCCAACTCATCATCAGAATGTATTAGAGAGGACTCAGTAACTAGGGGAGTCACTCCACCTGCTTGGGTCGACTGGTAGGAGCTTCGAGCCTGTGCCCCTCCTCTGCTGGGCAGGCGTGTAGATGCTCACTCTGCAAGATGACCTCAGATGCAAGGACCTTTGGAATACAGCAGCTCTCTTAGACAGGCTGGTGTGAAAGGCTGGATAACTGTTTTAACAAGACCCTTTGATTTTCTGTGCCATCGTTGGCACATCTTTTCAACGATCATCGTTCTTTGTCCCATGATACATGTCAGGGATGTCCACGCACCTTCCTAGCTGTGGGGGTGAATCAGGACTCAGCTGGGGTGGAGAGGGCGGGAGTGACTACAGCCCCCCACTGCTGGGAAGGATGAGCTAAGAGGATACACAAAATGGGATAGGTGAGGACAAGAACATCCAGTTCAAGGACAAGAGTCCAACCTAACAGGAAAGGTTTGTACCTGAGGAGAGGCAAAATAAGGTGTGGGGGGAGGAGGAGGAGGAGGGGGAGGAGAGGTTCCCTAGGAAATGCAAGGCAGAGCCACGGAGCAGTTCTCAACATAGCAGCAGGGAGGACATTCTTATGGGGGCAGAAACTGCATGTTGAAAAAAAAACTCTAAGATCTGAAATCAAAGGGTTGCAAAGACTTTGTTTTGATATCAAAGATGGTAACAGAGAAAAAAATTAACTGTATCAGAGAAATAAGGACCCCCAAATCTCTGGGTAACAATGGTTATAGAATATTGTAATTATTACATATAATATATGATAATTATATATAGTAATATTAAACATTAAGTATTAATATAACAATAGGATTGATTTCTATAAGGTCTGAACTTTCAACTTTCTAAAAAAAATTTCGTAACTATATTTTGTTTACTTTCCCTGGGAATTAAAACACACACACACCCACACACACACAACAGCAACTTAAACACTCTAACCTATCACATTTTAGGAATGGTCTAGCCCTAGCCTGGGATGTGAAAAGTAGAAGCAGTGAGGATGGGTGGTTAGTGCCATGACACATCCTCTTCTGTGTGCCCTGAGCCCTCCGCCCTGCCCAGCTCTCCAGCCTGGGACCCACCTGGACAGTCAGGAGAGAGCCCAGGGCATCGAGGATGCTAACAGAGTAGCAGGTGCCACCACCAGCAGGGGCAGAGCCATTGTGGGGTTCAGGCAGGAAAGAAGTTTCCAATAAAATCCTGAGGAATGTCCCAAGCATCTCCATTGCAACACTGACATTGGATTAGCTGGAATTTTCATTGTCCCAAATTAAACCATAAAAACATATACTGATATAGTGATATTTTCTGACCCAGAAATCTACAATTCAAGCATTGCATATATAGTTGAAATCTGTCTTTTAAAAAACCTAAAAGGATGGGAGAAAGATACGAGATTAAGGCTAAGGAATTCCAACAGAACCACTTTTCACTTCCTATATCCCAATTTTAGTAAAAGAAAATGAATTCTTATCTGGTTTTTTTGTTGTTGTTGTTCAAATTGAATACTCAGTGTCAACTGAAACAATAAGAACAATTCCAAAATGAGATTAAAAATTGTAATGGACTTATTTTAAATCCATTTAAGCCTTTTATTAAAGAATATATTGATTAAAAAGTAAAGTAGATTTGAAACAGCTTGTCCAACCATAGCAGTGAGCCTAATGTTCTGATCCTCTGATAAGTTAAATGACATCAAAATAAGAATGAAGGCAATTTGAAATAATTTGGAAATAGTCTTTCAAAAATTGTCTCAAAACGTCAGAGACAAAATTCTAGAGGGTTTAGCAAGAAAAGAGAAAGGCTGGCCAAAGATTCAGAGATGAATACCCTGTCTGAATTGCTGTGATTGAGGGAAAAGGTAAGTGTCTGAATGTCACAAAATCTTCAGAGCTGTGTGCACAGTACATTAGCCCACTGTTCCAACTGTTGTGTAGCATATGACAACTAGTTCCACAATGTCCACCAGCCAGGCTAAGACCTTTTCATCTATTATTTCAATGCTAAAACTATTTCACCCATGCAAAGCCCTCAGTTCACACTGGCCCACATATACTTCTTATTCTTCTTCTTATTATTATTATCCTTATATGCAAAACAAAACTAAGAAAACCCTCACCCTAGACAGGCTGAGAATTGTTTTTAAAAGTTTGATTCTATCGGCCATTTTCCTAGTTTCTCTGCTAACAAGAAAATGCTTCTGATGATTATTTTGCCAAGTAACTTCTCCTAACGTTAGAGTTCACAACTAAAACTCCCAACCTTTCCCAGCAGTATACTCAGCTGCGTCAATGAACTTCACATCCAGAAATGCTTCTCTGAAATAGAAAGGGCAAAGTATCTTTTTAAGAAAAATGAGCCAGTCTTTCTCTGAAAGCCTCACACCTGAATGGGAACAATGGAACCCTAAAATCAGCTCACAGATGCCCCTGCTCCCTCCCCAGACTCGGGTAATTCAGCCTCATAACATTAACAATATTTTCACTTTGCTTTTGGTCTTGGAAGTTTCTCTCTGTACAGGTGAGCCTCACACCAAGGATCCATCTTTATCACAAAAATTCAATAACATATGTTAATATCTGACTTCTCACCAGGCCTTATGTGAGGGTTCTTTCAAGTCGGAAAGCCTCCTAGAATGTTTCAAACATGATTTAAACTGTGGAATTTTGATCCAGTTAACTTTAGGGGGAATCTGTCTACAGCACAGCCTGCAATTCTGAAGTGAGAACAATGTAGTGACCTATTTGACGAATTCAGCAAGGCACCCAAACTCCTCATGCGCTGTGTGGATGTGTCGGGGTGGACAGCGAGGTACCTTGCAGATCTCAAATTCCACAACCTTAAAATAAATTAGGCATCACCCCTTAACTCTATGACAAAGAAAGAACAAAATATTCTGGTTCAGAATGGATATCGGAATGGATCTTAGGTGCTATGTAGCCCAATGCCATCATTTCATACATGGAGGGGACCCAGACACTGAATGTAATTGGCTCAAGGTCACCTAGGCTTCTCCTAGTTACTGTGGTAGTTATTTTACATATATTTATAAAGTTCCCACTTCATAGATGGGAAGACTAAGGCAGAGAGGCTAAGTAATTTGTGCAAGACGGTGGGCAACGGTGGGCTAGGATTCAAATCCAGGACCTCTGGCTCTTAAATTCTGGTTCTTAGCCTCAGAGAAACTAGCAAAACAAGGACAGGGAAGGGTAATGGTTAATTTTATGTGCCAATTTGGCTAAGCCATGGTACCCAGATACTTGGTCCAACAGACGTTTCTGTGAAGGTATTTTTCACATGGGATTAATATTTAAATCAGCAGATTTGGAGTAGAGCAGACATCCTCTGTAATGTGGGTGGGCCCCATCAGAGCAGCTGGAGGCCTTGACAGACAGAGACTGACCTCCCAGGAAGAAGAGGGGATTCTGCTGGCAGAGCGCCTTTGGACTCAGACTGCAGTGTCATCTCTTCCCTGGATCTTCAGCCTGCAGACCCACCTTGTATATTTTGAACTTGCCTGTTTCTACAACTATGTGAACCAAGTCCCTGAAATCTCTCTCTCTCTCTCTCTCTCTCTATATATATATATATATATGCATACACACACACAGACACAGATACACAGACACAGATACACACACACACATCCTGTCAGTTTGTTTCTGATTAATACAGTTACGAAATTGAAACTGGAACCCAGATCTTTTTTTCTCACTCTTCAGGTTGTTTCTGTTCTACCTGAGAGGTATAGCCATCTTGTCACTGGCAATGTTTTCTTGTGCTATGCCTGGACCCCTGTAATAGTATCTTGACCAGCCACCCCCTGCCTCCAACCCTGCTCCCACCCTAACCCTGGCCAGAGATTAGCCCTTGTCATGCATAAACTACCTATCAATCAACTGCTTGAAATTCCTGGACAGCCCCTTCGCCTGGCACGCAGGTCCTTCACAATGCGGGTCCCCTCTCCCCTGACAGAGTCACTTCCCTCCACTACACCAGATTTAGCTTCACGCTGAACATGCCAAGTGACGCCTCCCTCCAAGTCTTCACCGTCCGCACTGCTCGATGCGACTCAGCTCACACTGTGATTTCCTCTGGGAATCTTGCCCCACAATATTCCACATTCCTCCTCTGAGTTCCTGAAACACATTTTGTGACTGCTCCTCCTTGTCCTATAATCATTTGTACACACTTGTCTCCCCCACTCAACTATGAGCTCCCTGAAACCAAAGCCCAGGTCTCATGAATCTCCAGGAACTTGCACAATGGATTTTCCATGCATTTTTATTGGATCTATAAAAACCAAATATTCTAACTCTTAGTTAAGCATAGACCTAATTTAACTTGAACAGTAAAATTTGGTTGTTTCCTTCTATACTATTTTTCACATGTTATTATTGAGCAATAAAAAAATCAGAGTTTAGTTTTATAGTCACTTTTTAGTCATAGTAATTTTTTAAAAGAATAATAGAATAACTGAAATTTATACCCAGCTTAGAATTCAATTTCCTATTTTACACTGCTCTTTTATGTGAAGAACTCAATCAATCAGCCAAAACAAACAGCTGCACTCCTCAGTCAGGTGTGTAGCACCTAAATAATAATTAAAGGAAATTCTATAACAGAATGAACAGAAATGTCAACATTTTCAAAAATTTACCATAAAATACGTATTTCAAAGCAGAATTTAAGGAGAGGAAATACATGGTTTGAATCCTTCAAGTAGCAATGTTACCCAATCTGTGTTTTTAAAATATGTCACCTAAGTGTTATTTTTTTTAGACTCCGCCCTGTTCACAGCCAACACTCAAAATGTCATCTAGCGGGAAACCCCGGAACATCGATTCACAATAATGACCCACCGGACATGCCCCACATCACCAAATCGCACTGGAGAGGCTATTTCCAATATTTTAGTTTGTTAAGGATTTGAAGTGAACAATCCAGAAACATCATTTACTCGAAGTCACTGTGTGGGTTTTCTGCTGGCCCCAAATCCAGTGGCGAGTCAGCTGAGTTCATTTTCTAATCTCCTCGTGTGTTTCATTCTACATTCCAACTGGCTTCCAAGTGAAATCCCAAAAATAAATAAATCATTTTAATCAGAAGGGGGAATTCTACTCAGCTTAGTAACGAGCCATTGAGTTGTCAGGGAAAAACCAGATCCTGCGTCTCTATGCTTTAAGGTCTCACCCAGCGTGAGCTGGGCCATCCCTTACCCTAAGGGCACCACATCCCACCACGCCCTCTGCAGCATCCGCACACATCTCGTGTTGCCATCCACAACTTCACACTGTCCTGGCTTTTTGCCTCCCACCCGAGTTGCTTTCTCTCTGTTTCCTCTGTGAGGTTCTCCTCCTGATCTCTGTACACAGCCTTCGACCTTGGCCCCACCACAGCCTTGCCAGACATGATCTCCTGTGACACACATCTTAGGAGGCCAGTCAACATGGTTTTACACGTCATCTATAAGTGGACAGATCACGTATGGATCGTTTCAGCCCACTTCTCTATTCTGAGCTCTGGATAAACACGGCCAAGATCAGCATCTCTATTTTGATGACCCACATATCAAACTTAGTGTAAGTCCAAAAGATAACTCTTATGGTCCCATCCCTAAAACCAAAACAAACAAACAAACCAAACTTCTTCTTCTAGTCATCCCGTCATCAGTAAATGGAATCCTGCCACGACACCAGTCTCCCATGCCCTAATCTGGGGAGTTAGCATTGAAATCTTCCCGTCCCCCAGGCTTCACCTCCAATCAAGTCTTCCTTCATAATCTGTATTAGATGTATCATGCCCCTCTCCACTGCCACCTCCTCAGCCAAAGACAACTTTATTGCTTGCCTCGATTATTGCAAAAATCTCCTGCTAGTTCTCTCATGCAGCTCTGCCTTTCTCCATCCTTCTTTCTCTGAAGCTAGGGTGATGATGTTCCCAGCCTCTCAGAGCTTTTAGGAATTTCCTGTTGCTGTAGGATACAGGTCAAAACATTTTGCATGATCTCCAAGGCTCTTCCAAGACCCAAACCGAAGATCGTCAATGACTCTTCCCTGCCTATCCCCATTGTATCCTTCCACCTGCTCCCTCACTTCAAACCTCTCTGTTTCTCAAACATGGCAAGATCCTTGCTGCCTCAGGATCTTTGCTCAGACTCTTGCCTTTGCCTAGGTTCCTCTCGCCTCCAAGCCTCCACTGCCTGCCACACTCCTACCCATGTTTCTAGTCTCAGCTAAAGGGTACTTCTTCAGGAGACATCCCTGGACTTCTGCACTCAGTCTAGATGTCCTGAGACAGGGGCTCATAGTACTCTGCCCTTTTCTTTCAATCATGTGTCCTCACTGCAGTCCAGTATAATAACTGGGTAGTTTACGACGCGCTATCTGTCTCTCTTGATAGACTGGACGTTCCATGAAGCTGGGAAAGTTACTATCAATATCTTCTTCATTCCTGTATCTTTAGTGACTAAAGCAGAATGTGGCACAAAGTAAGTACTCAATAAATGCTTAATGAGTAAGTAAATCAGTAAATGGCTGAATCAGCGAGAAGGAAAGAGATATTTGTTCAATTTCTTTTTCTGTCTTCCCTCTGCAATCAAACTATCCATCATCTCTTTTTTGTCCTCTCAATGTAAACACAGAATAATGAAAGGAAAAGCAAAGTGATGGCTTATCTGGAAAGTGATGTTGGGAAGACCCTCTCAGACATCGGCCTAGGCAAAGAATTCTTGAAGAAGACCCCCAAAGCAATCAATGCTGCTACAAAAATAAACAAATGGGACCTAATCAAATTAAAAAGCTTCTGCACAGCCAAAGAAACTATCACTAGAGCAAATAGACTACCCACAGAATGGGAGAAAATATTTGCTCTTTACACCTCCAACAAAGGTCTGATAACAAGAATTTACCTAGAACTCA
>CAUYRT010040328.1:0-24108 GCA_963574885.1 Lepilemur ruficaudatus
ACTTAATGTAGAATCTTGATATTGAGGAATACCATCGAAGATGCCAAAAGGTTTAAAACACTTGATAAAAATGGGATCACAGGTCATTGTGAAATTATAGTCATTCATTTAACCAAAGTAATACTCAAAGGATTTCACAAGCAATAAAGAAAGTTACGTAGGTGTAAGAGCCTTAGCCTTTTCAAAGTTCAGTTTTCCTCGGTAATCAAATCCTAATACGGAGAACCCTTTACCTTTTACTGCAAAGGTAAAGAAAAATTTTCTGCAGTATGATTGCTTTTCTTTAAGGAAGGCTTATTTAGATAATCTAGAAGTCAAACCTGATAAAAAGGGCACTTGAATTTAATCAAACAGATGAAGAGTATATATGTCCAAGGTTATGAGTGAACACCATATTATAGAGATATGTAAACAAGAAAACTAATACCCTGAGCATGGGAATACATAGCTCTTAGTGATAGCATGGGAAGTTTCCTGGTTACATACAGAAATTCAAACATATCAAGAGAAGTCAAGGATACAGAATCAAGTTATACTGGAGAAAAATGTTGCTTTTCTAGGTCTTCAAGATAAACATTTTAGCATCAGGCCATAACAACAGAATTAGAACTGAAGAAAAAAGTTATAAGAACTGCTGAAAAAGTTGAAGGACAGAGTTATCACCCCAGGCCTTCTCAAGGGGAGAGAGAAAGAGCTGAAGGCAATGATGCATGAACTGTAAACCAGGTACAGCAAGATACAGCAAAGGTTGAACTTTCTGAGATACAAATATGAGAAGTTTCAAGTGAAAAATTCTACCTCGAGAAATGAAATTACCATTATAAATGAAAAAAACAGCACATCTAACCTGAAACTAGGGAAACTGAATGGCTCTCATGAAGAAATGTGGCAGAAATAGAAACTATGTGTAGTTTAGTAGATGGCTGTTAAAGAAACAAACTTTAGGATTAAAAATCAAAATCTCTTGTGATTTTTACTAAGAACTTGAAGAAAACCTCGTTGTTCTAACACAGCAGACCAAATACTTAGTTTTGTATCAGTGTATTTTTAATATCAAAGCTCAATTTTTAGAAAGACATAAGTAATTCCCTTCTAATTTTTAGCCAACTTGATCACTCACAAAATTCCTTTCATAAACTCATTCTTCATGAACCTTTTATGACCTGCATGGGCTTTTGATGACATGCTTAGAATTTATGCTTTGTCCTATACTTTCTCTTTCTTAAATAACTAGTCATTTTACTTTAGGATAAAAAGCTACTCCCCTAGATTCTTTTTCATACAAAATTCCCTAACTCACATAAACTAAAAGGCATTTGGAATAATTACCAGATAGCTTATATTAGTACTCATTTATCTAAACCAATTTGAATATAGTTCCTTAATAGATTTCTGGCCAGCTATGCCAGATTTTATCATGTAGAAAATATATAACAATCTTATTATTTATAATATATAATTATAATTTACAATATATGTTTTTCAGGGTCTTGTTAAAAATTCCTTGAGATCATAAAGTTATATACTCCTATATTTTCTTTTAAACATTTAAAAAATTAGCTTAAAAAATAAAAAAATTAAAAAAAGCTTTTTTTTGGCTTTTAATCTATCTAAAATTTTGTATAGACTATTTATTTTGGTTTTTTTTCCCATATATATATTCCATCATTTATTGAATGGTCTGGTCTTTTATGAGTGATCTACAATGGTGAATTCTGACATTTATTGAATTTCTATGAGTGATTAAAATGTTTCTGAGTTCTATTGATCTACTTATCTAGCATTATGACACATTATTCTCACTATTACAGCTTTATGAAGAAACATTATTTTGTAAATAGGACAAGAACCTATTCTTCCCTGTGCTCTTATCACTATCTTTTCCTAATCTTTTAAAATGATCTTGGCTCTTATTGGACTTTTTTCTTCAACATAAAATTTTCAGAATCAGTTTATTAATTTCCATGGAAAACTATTTGGAACTTTGATTAGATTTTTTATCATTTAGGTTTTGTTTAATTTCAAAATATTAAGGGGGTACAAATTTTTTATTACATGGATACCTTGTATAAAAGGCTTAAATTGGGGATTTTAGTGTGCCCATCACAAGAATCATGTTCACTGTACCTATTAGGTAAGTTTTTACCCCTCACCTTCTCCCACTCTCTCCGCTTTGTGGTTTCCAATGTCCTTTACATCTATTTCTTTGTGCCCATGTGTGCCTGTTGTTTAGCTCCCAATTATTAGACAGTACACGTGGTGTTTTTCCTTTCTATTTCTGAGACATATTGCTTAGGATAACGGTCTTCAGTTCCATCCAAGTTGCTACAAAAGACAATTTTTAATTCCTTTTTTATAGCTGAATGGTATATATATATATATATATATATATATATATATATATACACCACATTTTCTTTATCTACTCATGAATTGATGGGCACTTAGGTTATCTAGCTTCTCAGCACCATTTATTGAATTAGGGTGTTTTTCCCCCAGTATATGTTTTTGTCTACTTTGTCAAAGAACAGGTGATTGTAGGGATTTGGTTTATTTCTGGGTTCTATACCCTTTCCCATTGGTCTATGTGTCTACTTTTATCCAGTGCCATGCTTTTTTGGTTACTATAGGTTTGTAGTGTCATTTGAAGTCAGGTAAAGTGTTGCCTCCAGATTTGTTCTTTTTCCTTAGGATTACTTTGGCTATTCTGGCTCTTTTTTGGTTCTATATGAATTTTAGGATTTTAAAAATTCTAGGAAAAATGATACTGGTATTTTGATAGTAATTGCATTGAATCTGTATATTGTCTTGGGCAGTGTGATCATTTTAACAATATTGATTTTTCCAATCCATGAACATGGGATGTTTTTCCATTTGTTTGTGTCATCTATCATTTCTTTCATTAGTGATTTTTAGTGGTTCTTGTAGAGGTCTTTTATTTCCTTTGTTAAAGATATTCCTAGGTATTTTATTTTACTTTTTTGCAACTATTTTAAGTGGGATTGAGTTCTTGAGTTGGTTCTCAGCTTGGTTCTGATTAGTGTATTGAAATGTTATTGATTTTTGTACATTGATTTTATAACCTGAGACTTGCTGAATTCATTTATCAAATCTAGCATTCTTTTGGAGGAGCCCTTAGGGTTTTCTTGGTATAAGATCATATCATGTGCAAAAAGAGATAATTTGACTTACCTTTTTCCAATTTGGTTGCCCTTTATTCCTTTCTCTCATCTGATTTCTCTGACTGAGACTTCCAGTATTAAGTTGAATAGAAGTGGTGAAAGTGGGCATCTTTTTATTGTTCCAGTTCTTAAACTCTTCCCCATTCAGAATGATGCTGGCTGCAGGTTTGTTATATATGGATTTATTATTTTGAGGTATGTTCCTTCCAAACCTAGTTTGTTGAGAGTTTTTATCACAAAGGCATGTTGAATTTTATCAAATGCTTTTTCTGCATCTATTTAGATGATCATACGGTTTTTATTTTTAATTCTGTTTATGTGGTGAATTACATTTAATAATTTGTGAATGTTGGACTATACTTGCATCCCTGGGATGAAGGCCATTTAATTGTATTGAATCATCTTTTGAATTCAGTTTGCTAGTATTTTGTTGAGGATTTTTGTATCTATGTTCATCAAGGATATTGGTCTGTAGTTTTCCTTTTTTGTTATGTCCTTTCCTGGCTTTGGTATCAGGGTAATTCTAGATTCACAGAATGAGTTAGGGAGGATGCTGTCTTTTGTAATCTTTTGGAATAGTTTCAGTAGGATTGGTACCAGGTCTTCTTTGTAGGTCAGGTAGAATTCAGCTGTGAATCCATTTGGTCCTGGGATTTTTGTGGTTGGGAGATTTTTCGTTACCGATTCAATTTCACTGCTTATTATTGGTCTGTTCAGGATTTCTATTTCTTCCTGATTAAAGCTTGTGATGTTGTATGTTTCTAGGAATTCATCCATTTCCTTTAGATTTTCTAGTTTGTGTGCACAGACGTGTTCATAGTACTCTCAAGTCATCTTTGTATTTCTGTGGTATCAGTTGTTATTGATTTCAAATAACATTTTAATTAAAGCACCATACTGAGGTGCTATGATTAGTTATATAGTTGGTTCTTTGCATGGGTCAAAATACCTCAATGTGTATCCTATAATTCTATGTTTGTTCTTTTGTCTTTGTATCTCTTGCTGAACCCCCTGCTGCTTCTCCTTCATAATGATTATCAGCATTACCTCATTACTTCTTTTTCCTAGTGTTATAATGTTAAATAAGACTGTGCTTCTCTCTGGTTTGGACAACAAAGATTTCCCCCCACAATCCATAGCTTTCCAATTCTTTTCTCCACTAGCTCCAAATTTATCTCCTCAGTTCATTGCTTTTATCTTCATAGTTCCCATGTTTAAATCCAGGACACTCTAAATTATGTCACTTTCCTCAACCAGATGTTTTTTGTCATATAAAATAAGATAAATGTTTTCTGAATATGATTAAAATAAAAATTAGATGCAGTTAATTTGAGTTTTAAATTATCAGCTA
Organism: Lepilemur ruficaudatus; assembly: GCA_963574885.1. Taxonomy (NCBI): domain Eukaryota; kingdom Metazoa; phylum Chordata; class Mammalia; order Primates; family Lepilemuridae; genus Lepilemur; species Lepilemur ruficaudatus. The sequence goes on from CAUYRT010040328.1 coordinate 4,534, forward strand.
AAATAACTATATTCCTCTCCCTTGCAATTAAAAGAAATAATTCTCAGGGGAAATAGGATCCTGAATTCCTTTAGTGAAAGCTTGAGTACAGCATAGCTAAGATAAAGGATCTGTAAAATCCCTCTGTACTCTCCACAAGTAAATTATCCCATTAGACTAAAAAATAGGTCAACGTGATTGAATAGAATGAGAGTCAAGGGACTAGTTCTAGCTTGTTGAAAAGTTATTTAATTCCATTCTTTGATTCCGTAAATATTTTAGAAGAGTTAGTTTTTCAATAAATAGTTAAAAAGGGGAAAATAGGATTTATAAGTTAGATATAGCTTTTAGTAGATGTCAAAGGTAATAAAAATGTTAGTAGCATAAATAAAAAAATGATTTCTCCCCTTCCACCAACTATCTTCAAAAGATAGACTGACATGCTTTGTCGTAATTGCTGACCATCCATTCACTCCTTATCTTCTGGAAACTTGATTTCTCTCTACTCTTACTCTAATGAAGTATCTCTGTTGTCACGAATAAACAAATTGTCACATTTAATTTTCCCCTTCAGTCCATATCTGCCTTGTCTTTTCTGAAACATGACACTATTGACCTTCCTTTCTCATGTTTACCTTCCTTTGATCCACTATCTCAGCTCTATGGTTGCCTTTTGAGCACACACACTAAAAAAGGTGAATATATATTAGACTTTCTTATTCTTCTCATCCCTTAAATGAAAGCATTAATCAAGATTGATTTCGGCCCATTGATCTTCTCTGCATATATTCTTCTTCAAAGGTTCCTTCATCCTCACAGCTTCAAGTCACCTCCACTCCTGTGCCCTTAATTTCAGGGTATCTTGGGTTGTGTTAGAAATAGGTGACTGGACATTGTCTACAGCTCTTTAAATTCTTGAACCCATAGGCTTTTAAATGTTCCATTATGGGAAAACCAAAGGAAATCACTAGGTGGAAAATTATTTTCTGGAATATAGCAGCATTGACTCTCAAGGTTGGGTGAAATGAAGCCATAGACTTCATGCAGTTTCAGTTCAGAACTTCTTAATTCTTTCTGTAGGTTCTTAACCTCTCCATGACGACTGTTAGGAGGGGATCAAATCTGCAGGTGGCAGGTGTGGGCTGGGAGGGTGGCTCCTAGGGGTGGAGAAGCCAGGGACCAATCAGGGGAAGGACTGCAGAAAAAACGCAGAACACCTGACAATCATAGCAATCATCTGGTAACACACCACACCTCTGTAAGCCCTCCCACAGCCTAGGCCAATAAAAGGGAACCACCTGGGAGCCCTTAACATCTTTGCCCGCTCATGGAAACCAACTCATTGCTCTCTCTGGAACGTTTTCTTGCTTTGTACAGCTTCCTTTTCTGCAATAAAGCTGTTTGTGTGGAATTGCTCCCTGCCTGCGATCCCTCCATCACACTGGCCTGCTCCTCCTTGTGATTCTTCCAAGTAAGGAGCCAAAGAACCAGGATAACAGTCCGCCGAGAGGTCGGACCTGACATTTGGTGCTGAATCCCGGGGACGTCTGAAAAGTTTCTTTGGAGCTCTGCAGCCTTCCTGCAAGGTAAGATGACGGAGTTTGTTTGTTTGACTGCTGTGGCTTTTAAAAGCATCAACTTCTTCCGTTCATTTTTTCTCGAGTACAAACTATGGGCACACTGGAAGGCGTCTGGATGTGGGGAAGACTGGGGGATCCCTGCCTTTTTTGTTTTACCACTTTCGTTAAGAAAAGGTCCTGAGATCTGACGTCTCTACTTGCTTGGTTTCTGGCGGCCTCTTCTGCCGTATGTTATTGCCACAGCCAAAGTCCTATGGTTTTGACACTTCCCATTCAACCAGAGCTGAAAGAGCAGCTCTAAAACTTTATGTTGGGCAACCGAGGGAGGGATTCCGGGAACCCTTCGGTTGAGCCCGTGGGCAGCTCTCGCTTTGTGGAAACAGGTCAAGGCTCAGGTGGAATGGGAAGCAGTGCGGGCCAGGTGTCATGAAGAGGCAAAGGAGAAGGGGAATAAGAGTAGATGGGAACAAGCACGGTGCCAGGTGCTGCCTCCAGTGCTCGCCCCCCCACCAAATATCTGTTGCGTGGTCTCAGGAGCAAAGGGATTATTAGTGCCAGAAAGGCTCCAACCATGGGGGATGGAATGCAGTGTCCCGCCAGGTGGAATACAACCGTTCTAGAGAGGGACTCCTAAGACCGGGGACGCCAGGTCTGACGGGCAATCGGAATAGAGGCTGCTGGGCACTGTCTAACTAAGCAAGCCCAGCTTCAAATTCTCCACCTGAGGGAACCAGGGACGCCTCATCCATTAGGGGGATCTGCTCTCTCTTTTTTGTTTTTCAAAAGTCTTCGCAAAAAGAAACCCGTGTTTTTCGGCAACACAGCCTGGCCCCAATACCAACTGCCAGACGGAGAATGTTGGCCTGAGAATGGAGCCTTAACCCAAATACAATTAGATCTTTTGTAAAAGGGAAGGGCAATGGTCAGAAATTCCCCATGTTCAGGCTTTTATATACTTGAGAGATAACCCCCAATATTGTGAATCTTGTGTGGAAAAAAGGAGGAAAGACTGGGAAGCTTAGCTGACCTGAAAAGTTTTATAGAAGAATTTGAACACTTCGTAGTTGTTCTTGACTTAACCTGGAAGGTTGTGTGGGTCTTGCTCTCACATTGCTGTACTCTAGATAAGAGAAATAGGAATTCAGTAGCTGGTTAGGTCTTTGGGGACCAACTTCACTCCCTAAATCAACAGCTTCTACCTGGAAATCAGGCAGTCCCTCAGGGGGATCCAGGGTGAAATTACCAACAGGGACAAAGAGAACCCCACCTCTATAACCACATGCTAGTGTGCCTTATAGGGGGCATGAAAGTCATTGAGGTAAAACCAGTCAACTTTTCCAAGCTGGTAGAGGTGGTTCAGGGAAAGGAGGGAAGCCCAGCAGTATTTAGAGAAAGCCAATTACAAACTATACCAATATGGACCCTAATTCAACTGAAGCCGTAATAGTAACAAATACTCACCCCATTAACAACTCTTACTCTGGTATTTGCAGAAAACTCCAGAAGCTTGCTCTAGGACCCTAGACAGATATAGCCCAGCTGCTGTCTGTGGCTTCCGTTATCTACAACAACTGGCATATAGAAGCAACACAGAAGGGACAGCCAAAAGGCCAAATTATTGGGAGTGGCTATTACTGCTGTGGCTCTCCCAGCCACTCCAAAGAGTCCTGGGGAAGGTGACAAGATCTGTTATCAGTGCAGGAAGCCTGGACATTATAAGAGAAATTGCCCCGAGAGGAGTACGCATGGAATGGGAAAAGCTGTGACACCCAGGATGCCTTGTCCCAACCGTGGGCCACTGGGCTATTGGGCATGGGGCTGCCCAGAGGTTGAGGGGGAGCATGGGCCCTAGCACTCATGGATGACCAGTCCTGAAAGGCCTGAGTTTGACACAGGTTCCCGCTGATGCCATCTAGATCACGTATGAAAAAACCCCGGGTAACCTTGGATGTGGCCCATAATCAAATACTTTTTCTGATATTTATTTGGTTGTAAAAACCTTTGGCAGACCACTGTTGTCCTCCTCTTATGTGGTTGTGGGTGTTTATGGATGCCCCATTAGGAAGTATACTACTCCTGTATCGAGTAGCTGGAAAGGGATATTGGTTACTTAACAATTCCTGCATATCCCTAAAGTTCCAATTTCTCTATTGGGTCTTGCATATCCAATCTCTTGGTAAGATTTGTATCTTCCAGATTACAAAAATTTCATATGAGGCTACTGTTTACCGGAGAATTCCAGTTCATGCCAATCAATCACTTCATCAACACTGAAAAATCCCTACATATACTTCTTATTTTTCTTTATATTAGCTGTGGCTGGAATCCTTTATATATTAGAGATATTGTGTTGTGTGGGAATGATTCCTTGCTTGCATTTTCCCTAGACTATCGTAAATATGATTATGAGACTTTTTATTATTTTCCTGCCCTTTTCTTGCCCCCAACCCATGGAATGACAATACCCTATTTGAATTGCCTCAGGAAGTAGCCCAGACAGGGATCAACAAATACTGATATGCTTCTGAGACCAGCACATAGTAACTTCTAAATGAAAATATATCCCTAACCTCAGTAGCAATTTGGGGTTAGATAAAGGAATACCTTCCTTCTCTCTTATGGTTACTTTCTTCTGTAGGTCCTTTAATTATGATAACCCTTCTTTTTACAGAACCCTGTGTTTTTAACCTCCTGGTTAAGTTTGTGTTTTTCTAGACTCCAAGGGTTCTATATGAAGCTTATGTTGGCACTAGGATTCCATCTTAATCCCAGGATAAGACCCCATGGGTTCTGTTCTATTGATACCTCTGGAACAACTCAACCTCACCATTTACACCTTTCACCTGTAGCTCTTCTGGAGGGACCATGGAGCCTGGGGAAAACATTGTCCCTGTTCAGCATGAAGCAGCTACAGAAGACAGACTTTTACCCCTAATCCCTAAAGATTTTCAGGCTCCATGTCTCTTAGGGGGGAATTTTAGGAAGGGGCCAAATCTGTAGGTGACAGTTGTAGGCCAAGAGGCGGCTCCTAGGGGCAGAGAAGCTGGGGACCAATCAGGGGGAAGAACTGTAGGAAAGTGCAGAACACCTGGCAGTCAAATCAATCATTTGGTAATATCCCCCCACAACCAGGCCAATAAAAGAGAACCACCTGGGAGTCCTTAATGTCTTTCTCTACTAGTGGAAACTGACCTGTTCCTTTCTCTGGAACATATTTTTGCTCTGTATAGCTTCCTTCTTTTCTGCAATAAAGCTGTTTGTGTGGAATTGCTTGCTATCTGTGATCACTCCATCATGCTGGCCTGTTCTTGCTTGTGATTCTTCCAAGCAAGGAGCCAAAGAACCAGGACAATAGTTCACCAAAAGGCTGGAACTGACAATGGCAAACAAGGAAAAGTGATTTATATGAACCTGGAGACCCCATCTGAGTGAATGTAAATGCACTAAAAGAAAGTGTTTTATAATTTTTTGTACATTTCTCTTTTTTCATTTGCATTCTCATAGCAGTCCTTTCTTCACCTCTTTCCAGATCACTAAAAATAACAGCTGTGAATATCTTTGGTTCAATTCATTGGTACAGTGACATTTTGGGAGATATTGAGTTTTGTTTTGAAGCTTCTGGCTCTGTTCTGAGAAGGATATCATAAAATGGCTTTTTGTCCCTTTTCTAACCATGTCCTTAAACTGAGAAATATTTTTTTAAAAATTGGTGGCGGTGGAATAATTAGGTTATAATATAGCCTTGTCAGTCACTTATACAAGCTCATAATTTTTTAGTAAAACAGTTTGTGGAAACATTTATATTTGTGTAGAAGTTCATAGCTCTGTTTCCAAGTTCATTTAACAGTGAACAAAATTGGAGAGATAGGAAATTTGGAAAGAAGAAACTAGAACCCCTGAAGAGAATGAAATGATTAACGCAGTAGGTCTGTAATCCATTTTCTTGTTGGGTTGGGGGATGTGTCACCCTTAGAAAGAATGAAGGCAGGTGACCAGATCTAATCTCCTTGTAACACACTAATGACAGTTCTGGCAAATATGCTTATGGTGTTTACTAGTAGGAAGTTCTTATCTGTAGAATCTTTACCAGGATGTACTTAATTGTCTGTGATTGTTTATAGTGAACCTATGGATTTATGTGGATAGCTTCCTGCAGATTGTCATATAAACTGTGCAACTATCTGATATAATATGCTCTCTATGAGACTCTTTACTGCTTATATTTTGAAATTTAACAAAATTTAATACTGTGGAAGATTTATTGTTTGTGTATGGTTGATCTGAGAATTTGATCTTTTCGTGTAAGTGCAGCTCCGTTATACATAGCAAGTAATGTAACAGAGAGAATGGCCTGAAAAAGGGTAAAAATGTTTTCTGTCTCTTCAAAACACCCTCACCCTTTTTGAGAATTAAAACCTACATCGCTGCTTCAGGCTAGTGGTGGAGAGGGGCAGGAGAATGTTCTTTGTTATTTGTGTCACAGAGGATGACATGAGGGAATTGCCCAGGTGGAGGTCACGAGGTTGTCTTAGCTGAAGATGGACTGAATCTAGGTGGAGGCCATGAGATTGTTTTAGCCAAAAATTAGGTTATGGGATTAATCAGAACCTTTAAAAACTCTGTACTTCTGCTCAGAGGCAGGATGTTGGTATTTTCAGACAGGAGTTTGCAAACTTCCTCATGTGCCAGCAAAGTAATAAACTCCTTTTTCCTTCCCCTAAAACCACTTGTCGTCATTCTTCTGATGCAGCCTTGGGGACAAATGCTGAACTTTTTTTTTTTTTTTCTTTTTTTTTGAGACAGAGTCTCACCCTGTTGCCCAGGCTAGAGTGCCGTGGCGTCAGCCTAGCTCACAGCAACCTCAAACTCCTGGGCTCAAGCGATCCTTCTGCCTCAGCCTCCCAAGTAGCTGGGACTACAGGCATGCACCACCATGCCTGGCTAATTTTTTCTATATATTTTTAGTTGGTTAATTAATTTCTTTCTATTTTTTTAGTAGAGACGGGATCTCACTCTTGGTCAGGCTGGTTTCGAACTCCTGACCTTGAGCAATCTGCTGCCTCAGTCTACCAGAGTGCTAGGATTACAGGCATGAGCCACCATGCCTGGCCCAAATGCCGAACTTCTGATAAGAGTAACAATAGCTTTGGAAAAGATGGGTCTGGGTTCTGGCATTTAGATTTGTATAACTTCTATAACCTCAGATTTTTCTAATCTTTATAAAGAGTGCACAGACTTGTTAGAGTTTTTGTTAGTATTAAATGGTGTAGGGGCATAAAAATTTCACCTCCATTCTCTTAAAGTCTTAGCTGGGTCTGAGAATTAAATTGACATAACATAGATTATCAGAAGAGAAGTATAATATTAATATAAGTTTTATGTGGCACAGGAACCGTCATAAGGAAACGAAGACCCAAAGGAGTAGTTAGAGTCAGTTTATTTATTGAGTGGACAAACAGTAGTAAGTTATGGAAAAACAAATTATGTGGGGAGTATCAAGGTCTGAAAAACATTGCTGGGACTGTCGTTCAAGCTTAGAAAATATATCTGCATCAAATTTGGAGATGGAGAGATCACTTTTTATCTTTTTATAGCATGGGAAATACGCAAAATATTCTAGGTATAAACAAGAAAAATAGCTTGGGCCCTGAGAACTTAACATTTTTGTTTATTTAGTTGGGCAATTCTTACAGCATCTGTTAATTGGAATCTTGTATTATAGTAAAACAAACTATTCTATATTTAAATTTGCATTATCTAAAACATAATTTACTGAATTACTCTGTAAAACATTTTTCTCACATTGTCAGTTAATTTTTTATAGTTCTATAGTATTTTGAAGTATATTACCTTTTCCTTTGTTCTCCTGGAATAAAGCTTTCATTGACTTCTAAAAATAAATAAATAAAGAGGCTTAACAATGCGTTATTTTTCACAAGGTCTATTCAGAATTCTCTTGGCTTCAACTTCTTGTCCTTGAGGATAAGGATGTTGCATCTTTCTAGCATGGGAAGACATATTTCACATGGGAATGTCATCTTTTAAGAAACAGCACACATGCTGCATCTTTTTAGTTTAGGGAGGGCATTTTTCACATGGGAACTTCATCTGCTTTTAAGAAACAGCACAAAGTTCAAAGATATCTTTTTGTACTTGCTTGTTTTTTAAGTGCCTTTAACTTAAATAGTTAATATGGCAGAGTGATATATTTTTAACGCCTTTATACCCCTGTCTGAAACTTCCTTAGAAGTTTCACATATTAAAAGCTGACTTGGTGGCTGCAGGGAGAATTGGCTTGGTAGCTGAGTAGCAAGATATCCACAAAGGGAGAAAAGAACATAAATTGGAACAAACAGAAAAGAGCAAATCTAAGTATATTGTCTAATATCTTATTGACTCAGTCTCTAAGTAATGAGAATGGTTTAGTCCAGTTAAGCAGTTGCGTCTCATTTTAAAAGGTGATAATTGTAGGTGCACTCCCATCTAAGTTAGGCCTCTATGTGATGTGAGAGTAGGGGGCATTTCTGTGGAAACAAACAAAACTCACAAAGATTAATGGTTGTAACCATTGGAGTAAATTATAAACCCACCCAGTTTTTGAATCCAGAGGGCAGTCAGTTGAGAAGATTTCTAGATGTTGAGCTTGAAGCAGTCTTCAGTTTGGATATCTCCAGTGATGTCTTAGTGTTCCATATGGCAACAGGTACAAAGATTTTCCTGTTGTGGTGATTTCTCTAAAGCCTATATCAAATTGTTTAGCATTATTTTGTAGGGCTTCAAAAAAAAAGGGCAGTTTTAGTTTTTAGTAATTACATGTCAGAAAGGTGAAAGCAAAAGCCAAGTATGCTGGCTAGTGCCTATAATTCCAGCTACTTGGGAGGCTGAGGTGGGAGGATCACTTAAGCCTAGGAATTTGAAATCAGCCTGGGCAACATGGTGAGACCCCATTTCAAAAAAAAAAAAAGAAAAATGGAAAATGTTTCAGCATTATATTTTATTTGGAAATGATTCAAATATTCAACAAATACCTACCATTTAATTTAACTTAAAGCATAACTTCAAGGTTTTAAGTTACCAAAAAGATTTCGGATATTTAAGTAGATACATTTTTTTAAAACAGAATTACTATTGAAAATTTTATCCCACTGTGTTTACATTTATTAATTTACTTGGCTTTAATAACAATGTTTGAATTGTTCCTGAATACTATGAAACCCTAAATGAAGCTAGTCATTATCTTAAGTTATGTTTGCTTATAGATAAATAGGAAAATATTTAAAAGATCACAGCAGGAAAGATCACAAAAGTCAAAACTTATGGCTCTTTTTAACTTTTTTTGTTCTGTTTGAAATACATCAGAAGATTTAGTTTTTCATTGTACATTTCATTCTCAGATTGAATTTATACTTTTACAATCTTAAATATACATAAGCTTTTTGATTAGTAAATCCAGGTAGAAGTTATATATCTACATCATATTTAATGTTGATAGCTCTGAAGATATGCCTGTTTTAATTAAACCAACAAATTTAAACTAGCTTTTATATTTACTAAAAATTGTCTCGGGTCACATGAACTTGAAAAACTTTTAGGTTATTTCCTATTTTTCTGAAAGAATGCATAAATTATGTACATGCTTATGTTCTTCCGTTAAGCCAAATCTTTCTGTAAGTACCAATAAGACAGTTATGTAGGACAAGAGCTCTCTAAAAAATACTTTTAGACATGAGAGTCCAAATCTCCAAAGGTATATTTACTTTGTGATTCAAATCCAGTAACTCTTTTTATGGCTGAAAACCAATAAGCCTTTTGTAGCTTAACCATGGATTCCAGAAGTGCATCCCCCAAACAGGGTGCAAAAGATGCAGTCCCCCTCATGATCCAAAGTTTCTCCCCAAGAATGCCTAAAAATGCAAAGTCTTTCATTGTTAAAAAGGCAATGAAGGTTAAGACAATTACGAGAAATATCCCTGAGAGCTGGCACGGTCGGCCAAAGAGACACTTTGTGTTTCAAACTCTCAGCCTGCTGCCTAGCCACCTGACAACTTGCATCCCCCCAAGATGGCAGAGATCAGAGAGAATATTGTCACTGGTCAGAAAGCCAAGCTCTCAAGACATAAAACAAGAAAGGAGAATCTTAATTATGCTTTTCCTCTTTATGACAGATCACACAAAAGGCAGAGACAAGAAAAACAGGACCGTTTTGGGAGGCTATGGATCAATAATTTATGGGTACCCAGAACCAAATTTACAAGAGTCACAATTCAAAGAGCCAATTCTTACAGATGTTCTTCTCCTGCCAGTCTAAATTTGGAAAAGAAGAGATAAGGAAATTTTTTTCCTCTCTCCACTGGGCATTTCAGAAGAGATCCCGGAGAGTTGATTTTAGTAAGAACTCTCCTACCTTCTGGTGATTTTGTCAGGCCTCTCAGGATCCCATCTGAAAGCTCCAAAATAAGCCTGGTGTCCCAGCTCTTTAAGGTTCCATCTGAGTTGCCAGAACTGTAGGACTGGGAAAATTGCACCTGCATTCTTGTAGGGTCTTGGCTGGGTTCAGGACTTAAAATGATATACCATAGATTAACAGGAGAAAAGCATAATACAAATTTTGTGTGTCCTGGGAGCCCTCATAAGGAAGTCAAGACCCAAAGAAGTAGGTGGAGTCAGTTACTTACATACTGAAATAGACAAGGAGTAGTAAGTTGTGAAAAAGCAATTAAATTATGTGGGGAGTCTTAAGTCTTAAAAAATGAATTATTTTTCACAAAGTTTCTACAGAATTCTGTTTTAACTTCTTGTCCTTGAGGTTAAGGATATTTCATTTTTCTAGTACAGGGAGGGCATCTTTCACATGGGAATTTTATCCACTGCTTTTAAGAAAGAGCAGGAATGTCAAAGTGATCTTTTTGCACCTGCTGTTTTTTTCAAGTGCCTTTTACTTAAATACTTAATATGCCAGACTGATGTATTAACTCCTTCAATGCCAAACTTGTTTAAATCACCTGCTACAGCAATTGGCACATGTCAATTTCAACTTGATGCCAAACTTCTGGATGGTGATGGCAAACTCTGACATACAATTGTTTATATCCTACACACCTGCTACTGTACCAAATAGTTCCTCAATAAGTATTCATAGAATGAATGAATATTTTCGGTGACATAAGATAATGAGTAGAAAATTTTGTGTGTGTTTTTAAAAGTAACAAATATGGTGATATATTTTAAGCATAAATTCAATACAAGACAGCTTGATGGGGAAAACTGCTAAATGTACATTGAAATATGTTTCCCTCTTTTTTGATAAAAAATAAAGTTATAGTTAGGCATGTGCCCACAAGCCAAGGACTAACTATGTTTCCTAGCCTCCTTCTTTCCACAATGCATTTATGTGACTAAGTTCTTTCCAATGAAATGACAGCAGAAGTAACTTATGTTATTAATATTTGAGTGTGTCTTAAAGTGTTGGAGGTACACAATCACACTTGCCTTCATGTGAGCTGAACGTGGATATTCTTGAAGCCTAGCTTTGACAGTGTGGATAATTATAAACCACACCTCAGGGAATGGCAGAGGAACATGATCAAAGTAACCTGGGTGATGAATGACTAAAGAAAGTGTGGCGACTGATTGCCAACCCTGGAATGGAATTTGAAAGAGAAACAAGGAACTACTTTATCTACTCAATTCTGGGTCTCATTATGGCAACTTAGCTTTTCTTTTTTTAGTATAAGCAGGAAAAGGTAAAAATTATAACGTTTTGCTTGATAAGGAGATCTAATTCATTTTAGCAAGTTTTAAGAATAGCATTGGAGAAAAAAGGACATGTTTATGATTTTATTTCTTAGTCTGCTTTTAAAGTAACTTAATATTTCAAGTATCATATTTTAGAAATTGTTTTACATTTAACTCTAGTTAACAGTCAAATCTCAAAGAGATACAAAGTTTTAAGATCTGCCAATTAAAGATACTTTCACTTTCATCATCTTTTAAAATTTACACCTGTGAATTTATAAATACTTGATAGATTTTTAAACACCCCAAGGAGTTTAAAAAGAGTAGATTTTATTGCATAGTATTTTCACTTACTTTGTCTATTTTTTCACATTTGAATAAGCCTTCTCTTTTAAATACAGATGCTCTACAACTTATCATGGGATTATGTCCTGATAAACCCATTGTAAGTTGAAAATATCGTAAGTCAAAAATGCATTTAATATACCTTACCTATTGAATATTATAGCTTAGCCCAGTCTAAACATGCTCAGCACACTTACATTAGCCTACAGCTGGGCAAACTCATCTGGCAACACAGTGCACTAAACAGTATTGGTTGTTTACCCTCGTGGTTGCATGGCTGGCTGGGAGCTGTGGCTTGCTGCTGATGCACAGAATCATGAGAGGTTATTATACTGCATATAGTTAGCCTGAGAAAAGATCAAAATTCAAAATCTGAAGTACAGTTTTTTTACTGAATGCATATCACTTTTGCGCCATTGTAAAGAAAAAAAAATCGTAAAGCAGGCCATTGTAAGTTGGTAGCATCTGAATATGAATTCTATTGCTTTTGCTCTAGAAAGTTCATTGCATTACCATTTCAAGAGAAATTTTTCTCTTTTACTGTACTCACCTTACATGTAATTGCTTTGGGTCAAACTTTGGGAAGGGTAATTTGTTTTCTCCTTCCAAATTCTCCATGGTTACAGGTGCATGTAGGTTGAATTTCTGAAATGTAATAAACATGAACCACATTATTTCAAAAATGGTTGCTATGGGAAACAAACATGTTTAAAATGTAGCTAGGTTTTAGCTTCAGGTAAAAAATAAGTAGTTTCTTATCAAATAAAAGGAAAAAATTTCTAGGTTAAATACCAATATTATAAATTCCCATGGGATTGTGTATGACCTTGTAGCACTTGTCAAAAGTACAATTTTACCTTTCATCTCTTTGATTTTTTGAGTAATGTCTTTCTCTTTCTTCCATCTGTGTTCAGGAAGACACAGTACTTGTTTTTGTTATTGCTGTATGTCCAGTTTCTTGCAGTGTCTGACACTTTATAAGTGTGCAATAAATATTTGAGAGTTGAAGTGTATGAAGTTGATCAAAGATATGCTTTTAATGCATACTTGGTATAACAAATTGATGTTATATTTTTCTCATACCTAGAACCCTTTTTTCTTTTATTTTGAAATATGCAAATTCAGTTAAATACAGTAGAAACACAATAGAAACATTTACCTTTTTTATACATGCAAATAATTATGTTCTAAGATATTTGAATGTGTAATTTAATATAAAATAGCATAATTAAAAATATAAAAAAACCTGCACAGTAATTCCATATAAAGAAAAAATAGAGAATGCAGTGGCAAAAGCATTATTTATGGTAGGCCAGAGTGTCAAATATATTTTGACAAAAACCAGAATATATTCTTTAATATTTTTAAAGTACTATTAAATATAATAAATTGAATATAATATTAAAGATGAAGAATTATATACTATCCAATGTTATCTAGGACTCAAGGAAGTCAGAGCTCTATTATTTCTTGGGATAATACAGTTTGCTTATATATCATAAGTGCATATTATGATAATGAACATTTTAAATCTTAGGAATTTAAGGAAACAATCATTGCTTACATAATTAAAACTGGAAACAATCTAAATTTTTGAGAATACAAATGACTCATTCTTTGATGAGAACTAACTCAAGCAGTTTTTAAACTTATTTATCCAAATAGCAAAAAACAATAAGGTATGGTAATTTATAATACCAATTTATTCAGGTTAATCACTGTATACATTTTTTGTGGGAACTAAGTGGTGGATTTCAATGATGATGTTTGTTGGTATACCATCCTGACACCTTTTGATTAGAGCAATATTGACATACTTTAAAACAACATCAAAAACAATAGTGATTCACTCTTCCCACTTTATTCCACCTTTTTAGTAGGAATAACAAGTTCATATGCTGATAGAAACAGAAGGGAGAAGAGATGGTCTCGTTTGAAAAGAGAGATGATAGAGTCATAAAGTACTGCATATTTCATTTTAAAAATGAGAGAAAGATTAAAAACTAATGGAAAAAGTTATTAGATCATATGATTTAAAGTTCTTGTTTTCCATGCACTGAAATAACTTTATGTGGGTCTTAAAAGCAGTATTTGTGTTATTACGAACTTGGAAATGTGACTAGATTTAAAGTCATAGTTAGAATTATAAGATTAAAAGCAGCAGAGGTTGAACGTTAACTAGATTTACAAGTACTTGCAAAGACGTCATATCTGGACAGCTGTTCTTCCTTGGAATGATTTTTTTTTTTTTGATTGGAGGTTATCCAGTTTTCTTAGGTAACTCATATCAAGGATTTACCATTGTTCAATTATATTACAAATATAACAATTTAAATTTAAATTGAGCTCAACACCAGAAATAAAAAGCTCATTAAAAAGAAAGCCTTCTTCATTTGGAGAAGGCAAGAAATAATTGCTCTCCCTAAAAAAGCATTCTTTTTTTTCTCAAACTTGAAACTACTTCAAATTTTGTTTTGACAGGGTTGACATTTTGAAGGTTTTTTTTTCTAATTTAAACGGGTTTTCTTTTATTTTTACCTATAAAAGGGACCATTTAATTTTTTAGACCAAATTTCATTTTTTGACATTCCAAATATAAGATCAGTTGTTAATATATTACATTTACATAATGCTTTGGAACGAGAAAGCCCCCAGTGAGCCTTACAATGTTGGGTACCCTGAAAAATCCTGTGCCCATCAGAGAAATACAATAGCATCCTTAACAGGGCACATTATAGTCATTCAGTCTGTAATGTACAGAATAATCATTTATGTGATTTGTGAGAGAGCACAGCCTTAAGTCCTTTCAAATCATTTCCTTTCTTCCTCCAGCAATTTTTCTTCTAGAGGCAATTAATAGTTTTCCTTGACAGGGGATTAATGAGGAAATTTTTTTCCTAAGATTCTTTTGCCAAGCGGGCTGCTAGCATGACATTCTGCTTTTTTAATTAATTTAATATTATTTTAAAAATTAATGGTGTGCGTTTGCTATGCACTCAGATGTAGGATTTTGATCAGCTAAGTAGTATGGAAAATGAAGGTTTTTGTCACAGCAAAGGTCAAGGTGGCTAGACAAATTTTATCTTCATTGCACCTATGATTTTCTATGTATTCCAAATTTATTTCTTTTAGAATAATGATGTTACTGTCTTGGTAAAATATGTTACAAAGGCATTGAAATGCATTACAAAGAGTTCAAACTGTACGGGAAAAAAATCCACCAAGTTTCATCACCCAGAAATAGCCATTGAATTAATATTAAATAATTATAACTTTAGATTTCTTTCTGTGCACTGGAATAAAAGGAGGCTAGATAGAAATAATATTTTTATAAAATGAGATAATATAAAAACTATTTAATAATGAAATGCATTACTTTTAATTTTAGTTGAATTTAGCAGAAGGAAAAAATATGCAAACTGAAGGAATAGCTAAGCTTGTTTTTCATCACAAAGATTATTAGTTTCTAAAAGATCTCTTTATAATTAAAGATTATGAGAGACATTAATGTACTGTCAAATTTTATGTCATTCATATATTTTTGAAATGTAATTCCATCACTTGTGAATCAATCATTTGTTTAGTTTCAGTTCTATATTCATATATACTCAGTGCTAATTTCTTGAATTCTTCCATGTTTGGGAATGTCTATATCCTGGGACAATTTACCTGGGTCGAAATTTCTTGGTTCACATTTTATTTACCTGAGAAATTTGTGAACATTGTTGCCATATTATTTTTTGGAATTGTACATTATTTAGAGTATTCTGAGGCCAGCCTAATTTTTTACTCTTCAGTGATTCACTTTGTTTTCTATTTTAATGTCACAAGAAATATTTCTTGTCCTGGAAATTCAATATCACTTAAAAAAGTAATTTTTATGTTGAAAAAAATCACTCCTATTTATTAATTTTCCTCTGTATTAACATACTTGAATTTTTCTTTATTTAAAAATTTTTAAATGATATGTTTAAATACTTTTTCTCTTCTGAGTTCGACAGGAAGGCTAAATATCTTTTGTTGAATCATCATTGTCCCTGTCATCTAGATGCCGATCTTTTTCTAATTGTTTTTCTTTTTCTGCCATTTTCCTCTGTATTTGCTGTGAATAGATAATCTCATTTTACTCTATGCCATTTGCTTAACTGAATTCTACTTAAACAACCTGCCAGATTAACTGGTACTCTATACACTCAGTTTACTTCATAGTTGTTTTGAAGTTTTTGTTGCTTGTTGGAAATTATTGATGATAAGAAAATGAAGAGGAACTCATCTGTAGAACCATATTAGAAAAAAAAAATCTGTGACCCTACATTAAAATACAGGCAAGTAAATGCACATTTGTACATGTTAAAGTAAAAAAAATAATGCATATGATAAACCATTTCTGTACTTCTGAACAACATGAAATTAAACTGTATTTCTAATAAATTTTCTTCTTTTGTTCAATATTATATGTTTATGAGATTCCTTCATGTTTTGGATGTAGGCGGAGTTTCTTATTGTTTTATAGAATTCCATTAAATCACAATTTATTTATCTATTAGCTTCTTGTTCCCCCAGCAAATTTGTTTTCTCTATTCCCCACAGTTCTTCTAAGTTACAATTTACTGCTGCTTATGTGATCATAGACATTTTTCTTCTATATTTGCTTTTCTCCTTACCTGGAGATACCAAAGTGAGAATTTCTAACTGTTTATCTTGTATATGATAATAGAAAGGAACTTCCATGTTTGATGGCTTTTCTTAACTTTCCCACAGAGTGAAAATCCATCTTTAATCTGCATTTGTCCAATGGAGAAGGAATATGAGGATTGTATAATGAGGATTCTTAAAATTTTCTTGATTTACTTTCTTTCCTTAGCATCAATTTAGTGTTGGTGAGATGAGAACAGAGTTAGGAGTAGATTGAATTATATATTCAATGTCTGTGTCATGAAGTTTGCCTATTTTTTTTAACTGCAGATACCTTAAGTTTGTTGAATGTTACCTATTTGAAATAAGCAATAAGTTTCATTAAGTTTTGAGAGGAGATTCTCAATCTAATTTTTTTGTCCTTTTTAGGAAGACATTTTCCCTTTAGTATTTTTTATTATGATTATCTTTGTTGCTACTTATATATTTAAAGTTCATATATTTGTTATTTATATAATGACGATTATGTTTATTATCAGAGTCATTCTTACTATGAACTTTCTGTTATTAGTCATAACCAAAAGAGCTATGGTCATATAATCTTTTAAGGAAATATCTTTAAAACTTCTAAATGACAGGTTTTTTTAACTATATCTATTAACCTTAATTTAGGATTCATGGTCCATATAAATGTTTTGTAATAAGAACCTATATTAAGTTATCCAGTGCTTGCTACGTGCCTGGCAATATGCTTCATAGTTTATATGCTTCATTTTATTTAATTTTCATATAAACGTCAAGAAATAGCCCCTAACGTAAGGATTAGGAAACCCAAGCTTAGAGAGAGGAGAGAAGTAACTCTCCCAGGGTCATACGTGACTTGAAATTGGGTCTGGCTCCTTAGACTGAGCTTCTAACAACTGTGCTCTGTAAGCCTCGTTCGGCTTTAATTTCAATGGTAGTCATTTTCTTCCTACATTAGACCTTTTCAAACTCTGGGCAAAGAGCAAGTAAGTTTGATTCTTATACAAATCAAGTAATAAGACTGAAGTATTTTAGAGTTAAGAAATTTCATCATTACTTTGGATTTTCTTTATGGGTTGTTAAGTAGTAAATGGCCCAGATCTTGCCTTCATTGATGCATATGCAATAGTCATTTCTGATGATATTGAGCCACTTTCCTTAGCTGGGGAGGCTCCATTCTGAATCTGATCCTGGTTTTCCACCTCGGCCCCCTTGTCTAGCAGAGACAGAGTTTTTTAAGCTTTTTCTCCTGCTGAGTGTTCTCTTATTTATCCTCTGCTCCCATTACCCATTCTCCTGCCATTCTTCTTGTGGGATCCAGTGGCAGGGTGACTGGGGGCTGTGACTTCTCTGGGTGGATAGAAGGACCCAGCATGTATGCAGGCATTGAAGGGCCTGCTGTTCAGCTCAGTCTGTGGTGGGGGGAAGTGACTCTATGTGGGCTTGCAGCCCAGTGTTCTACTTGTAAGAAGCTCTCAGTTTGCTGATGGGAGTAGTGCCTGGATTCTTCAGAGTAGAAGGGTTCTCTGACAGATCGGGAGCTGGCAGCTCACACATGTGAGGGTAGGAAAAGTAAAAGCTCCTACCTACCCCTTCTATTGAGCTCCAAATCCCTTGAGGGCTAATCTTTGTCAAAATTTTGCTCCTTTTTGTTCTGCTCCACAACTTCTTCCTGTGGTATCTCTGGTAAAAGTAGTTCTGGCATGTTTTCCTCAGTATTTCATCTGGACTATGATTTCTTACCTGAAACTCTTTCTTCTATTTGAGTAATTTGGTGACTAATATCCCTAGTTAGTTATTTTGTCCCCTCTTCCATCTCACTCTTTCTACTGACTTTTAAATATATAATTTGGTAATACTCAAGGTTTTTAATTACAGGTGATAAAAACAACTCTGAGTAATTTAAGCAAAAAATGAGTTTATTAAAGAAGACTATGTTGCTCACAGAATCTCCAGGTCTTAATTCATGTTCTACTGAATTGATCCCGTGAAGATACTACTGCTGACATATCCCTCAAGATATCCATACTGTCTCTAAAAACTGAATCTAACTACCAGTCCCTATTGCGCCCATCACCAGAATAAATTCTGCATGTTACTGTATTTTGTTCAAAGTTTCTGTGGTGATTATATTTGGGAGGCAAATATTCCAGCATGTTACCTGTCAAAAGTGGTCTGTTGTTTTTAATAGACATATCTCATAATATGAGAGCCAAGAGACAAAGCTATATTAGATTTATTTCAAGGATCCATCTACAATGTGTCATGAGTATCAAGGAGACACATCACATAGATGAATTCAGATTGCCTCTTCAATCTGCTGGGACTGATCATCAACCTTCAGCTTTAAACAAAGGAAGAGGTTTCTACAGGAAAATATATTCACTTTTATGGGAATACGTTAATATTGTTGAGATAATGTTTCTTTTATTTTCACTCATAAGGAACCAAGGTAAATTAAGCTTTTCCTTTTTCTATTTCCATATATAGGTTTACATTCCTTCAACAATTATTCCCTTGTATTACTATTTAATTTTCAACCATACTTCCTTCTGTAGGGAGTACTATCAGATTCAGCAAGACCTATATAGCTTGTCAGCAATATGGGGAGTCTGGCCAGTGCATTTCCCTTTATCTATTTCCAATCATATGGAGTAAGATTAGATCAGTAAAAACTTATAGGACTGTTTTCTTCACTGGGTAGGAAAGAGGTAGTAATTGTTAGTCTCAGATTAGACATGAAAGTGAAAGAAATAATACTATCATTCCTTTGGTAATATTTAGGGAAATTGTCATTATGTCATGTTTAATAACTGATCCTTACTCTGGAATTCATAAATATAACTTAGGTCCTGGCACTACAGGATCAAGCAATAAAAAATTTTTAGAAATAGGTAAGATGTTTAAATAAGTTCCTATGTCTTCCCTACTTCTTCTTTATAGTCCTATGTTATTATTTATCCAATAATAATTACACTTTCATGCATACTCAATATGACAAACATTCATTTGATCTTACAAATCATTCCTGCAGTATATTATCATCTCCCAATTCAGAATACATATTTAAAAAAAATTTATTATTTTGAGATATTTAGGGGATATAAGTGCAGTTTTTTTACATAGATAGATTGTACAGTTGTGAGATATGGGCTTTTAGAGCAGTAATCACCAGAACAGTGTACACGGAACCCAACAGATATTTTTTCATCCCTCACTCCCCTCTACCCCACCTTTGGAGTCTCTGTTGTCTACTAGTCTACTTTGTATGACCATG
>CAUYRT010040331.1:0-38869 GCA_963574885.1 Lepilemur ruficaudatus
GTAGCTGGGACTATAGGCATGCGCCACCATGCCCAGCTAATTTTTTTTTGTATATATTTTTTAGTTGGCCAATTAATTTCTTTCTATTTTTTACAGTAGAGACGGGGTCTCACTCTTGCTCAGGCTGGTTTTGAACTCCTGTCCTTGAGCGATCCGCCCGCCTCGGCCTCCCAGAGTGCTAGGATTACAGGCGTGAGCCACCGCGCCTGGCCTCTAAGCTGACTTTTAGGAGTCATAAAGAACAGTGGGCCCTGAGGCAGCAGAGGGGTTTGCCTAGGGTGGTGATGCTGGACAGGGACACCCTAGGATGAGACTCCAGGCCCTTCTTGCTATCAGTGTCCTTTCCCCTCAGTCACAAGGACATAGTAGCTGAGGGCCTGCGCCAGCTGCTGGGGGAGGAAAAATACCGCCAGGACCTGACCGTGCCTCCAGGCTATTGCACAGGTGAGCTCTGGGTGGGTGGCAGGCTGGGGAGATGGACCCCTGGCTGAGGCCACTGGTCCTTCTCCCCCCAGACTTCCTGCTATGTGTCAGCAGTTCTGGTGCTGTGCTTCCCGTGAGGACCCAGGACCCCTTCCTGCCATACCCACCAAGGTCCTGCCCACAGAGCCGGGCTGCCTCTAACCCGACTACCCACGACCCTGTCCAAAGGTAAGGGAGGCAGGGCACAAAGCCTTGGCCACCTTTGACGACAGCACCTGTGAGCCATGTTCCTCCCCCTCCAGGGTGGTGCTGATGCTGCGGGAACGCTGGCATTTCTGCCGGGATGGCAGGGTGCTGCTGGGCTCACGGGCCCTGAGGGAGCGGCACCTGGGTCTAATGGGCTACCAGCTCCTGCCGGTGAGTTGCCCTACCCTGCCCCACCCCGCCGGCATCCTCGCCCCTAGCCACGGGTAACCTGCTGCCCTCTCCCCACAGCTGCCCTTCGAGGAACTGGAGTCCCAGAGAGGCCTGCCCCAGCTCAAGAGCTACCTGAGGCAGAAGCTCCAGGCCTTGGGCCTCCGCTGGGGGCCTGAAGGAGGATGAGGGGATGCAGGCGGGGTTTAGGATGGCCCCCCCATGGGGGGTGACAATTTGCACTTTGGCTCCCTATGTTTTGGTTTTTCATTAAAATCCCTTTCCTTCCCTGTTGCGAGTCTTGTTTCTGGGACAGGGAGCAGGGCCAGGTCCCCTACCTCTTCTCCATCAGTGCCCACCCCCACAGAGACAAAAGGCCAGGGATAGATAGGGGCTGAAGCACTTTACTGCCAGGGTGGGGAGGGGAGAGGGGACTTTAAATTATTCACTTAAATAAAAACAAGGAAGGACAGGAGAGGGATGGGGAGACCCATCCCACAGCCTGTTCCCTCGGTCCGTCAGTCCCTTGGCTGTCCCTCCAGGTGGCAGCTACACAGGCATGGGCATCTCATTGTACTCATCCACACCTTCCCGCTCATCAAACACGGGCTCTGCCTCGTTAGCATCCAGCTGTGAGAGGAAGATGTGTCAGGAAGGGAAGGACAGGACGGGCCAGGGGTGTCTGAGGTGGGCAGGGCGGAGTCCTTACACATTTCATCTCTCGCTCAGTGAAGATGCGGGTGAGCACCACCATGCGGAGCGGCACTGTGAGGATGAGGATGAAGGGAAAGGCCAGGGAGGCAGCTGTGGACATGACAGCCCAGAGCAAGGCCAGGCAAAGCAGCTGCAGGGCCGTGAACAGGTGCATACGGAGGGTCCGGACCTGGGGGGGCAGAGACAGGTGAGCCAGGCTTCTCCACCCTACCAGCCACATCGAAAGGCTGGGGACTCCCCCACTTGGAGGTGGGATGGAAGCACCTTCTCAGGCACTTGCAGAGCCTAGTCTGTACAGAGTGGAGGTGGGGGGCTGGCCAAAGTGGGTAGATGGAGAGAGGGAGTTGGAGAGTGACCCAAGTAGACCCAGGTTGGGCAGAGGCCCTGGGACCCCTTCCAAGCCAGGGCTCACCTTCTTGACATAGGTGACATCCGGGTGATGTTTGGGTGGCATGAGCAGCAGGTGCAGCCGCTCATAGAACTGAATCCCATTAAGGGAGGTAACTCCCATGTACAGGAAAATTCCGAAGAGCACAGCCAGGGGGATCTGCCGAAGCAGATCCCCGATAACCAGGGAGAGGCCTGGGGGACGCAAGGAACAGGGTTGGTCCCAGGGTTCCCAGACGTCAGGGAACCTGCTGGGCAGGGTAGGGACAGAGGCCACATACCCACAAGCAGGGCAACGAGCAGCCCCGTCACCCTCTGCTCCTTGACCTCCTGAATCTTAGGCTTGTCCCCAGGCGCCACAGCCTTGCTCATTACGGTGAGTGCGTTGGCATGAGTGACAGAGCGGACAGTGGCAGCAGCCAACCAGGGCAGGCCAAAGAGGGCACAGATGCCACCCATGGCCACAATCAGCAGGAGGTCCAGGTGGAAGCCAGAGCCCTTCTGCAGCATGCGCTCCTTCTTGGAGATGATCAGCCTGGGGGCGGGAGGAGGGGCGGGGGGTGCTCCCTGAGGCCTGGGCCACATGGCTTGGCCCACTACGTTTTTCCAGAACGCCCTGCCAGTCCCCGGTCTGCTCATGGAACCTGGTGGTGCTGTGCATTCCGTCAGGATTACAATTCCATCATGGAGCTGAACCTGCACCCCCAGCTCTGTCCTCCAGCACAGCTCCCAGCAAGCACTGCCAGGCCAGCCTGCCCTCCGTTCCCATCCCAGCAAACATCAGGTGGATTTTCTGCTGCCTACAAAGTAAACCAGCAGCAACCCAGCTCCCTCGCACAATGCAGCTCTGCTTCCCATGTGGAGTTCCCCAGGCTGGCCCCTCAGCTAGGGCCACTCACGTGGTGATCTGTGTCTCCATGAAGATGAGGATGAAGACCAGGATGGCTGGCAGCAGGCTGGCAACCATCATCCACACAGGGAAGGGGCTCTTCTCCCCCAGGGGGTTGATGACCCAGCCCCGCTTTTCTGGGGCTGTCACTGAGAATCCACTGGGCACGCTCAGCTTCTGCAGGGCAGATGGTATGGCAACAGAGGTGGGGTGAACGCAGAGGGCACGCCATGGAAAAGACTTGGTGCCTACCAGCTCAAGGACAGGCTCGGGCTGGGGACTGGTGGGGAACATCCAGACCCTGGGTGGTGGAACCAGCCTTGTGCCAGGTGGTAGCACCTCACTGCCATGTGCACCACCTTACCTGGGTATAGGTGTCCTCAATACTGTAATCCACAAGCACCATGATGAGGATGGCAATGGGCACCCCAAAGTCCCCAATCACCCGCCGGATCTGAGTGGGCAAGCACAGTGCTCAGAGGCCACCAGAGCCCCTCATTTCTCATCAGCCCCCTTCCTGCCCCAGCCCCCTCCAGCCTTCAAGACCACACACCCGGCCAGGGAAGAACCGGCTGTTCTTGAACTTGCGCAGGAAGAAGGCGATGAAGAAGGTGCCAGCCATGAGCACCAGTGACAGCAAGGCTGTGTTGGGCTGGCCCTGGGGCCTCCCCTGCCCGGACTGCCTGGCTGAGCTCCTGTTGCCCGGCCCCAGCGTGGGTCCTGTCCCAGCCCATGTCGTGTTCTCACTGCTGTCGGCCTCTGAACTGTTGGAAACTGAGCAACCATGCAGGGGGTGCTCCTGAAAGATCTGGGGAGAAAAGGGCCACACAGGAGTCTTATCCGCTGGACCGCAGATCTCCAGGGCTTGGCTGTGCAGTGAGTAGGGTGGAGTGGGGCAGGGAACAAGCCGACCTGCCTTCAAGGAGCTTATCTTGTTGCTTTAAGACAATGATGCAGAGAACCAGTTGTGAGCACATTGTGGGATTGAGAGGGCGGAGGGGGCTGGTCTATGGCAGGCAGCTGGGGAGTGTGGCACCAGCCAGGCCCAAAAGGTAGTTCCAGGGGCTTGAAGGAGGAGGATGTGAGCACAGAGGACCATGGGTGGCCTGTCTTGAGCCTGGCACACACATCTGATGCCCAGAGTGTGACTGTGTTTGTCACCTCTGGGGCCTTTCCTGTTCTATACTCCTGAATCACCTGACATTGCAACAAAAGCATGTGTTACCTTTGCTATTAAAAATACATGAGCTCTAAAACCAAATTAAAAGAAAATATTTAACAAAGGAAAAAAATAAAACGTCAGTTTTTAAAAGACTGATCTGAAGCCCTGGTATATGCTGGCCATGGGAAGATTAGGGCAGGGATGGGAGGAAGAACAAACCCTGGCTCTTGGGTGCTATGGATGCAAGCCCAGGGGACACCTGGATGAGCCTGGCCCCACATTCAGAAGGAAGGATGAAGGGATGGGCTGGCATGCGCCCCGCTCCCTCTGGCCCTGAAGCCTCAGCCCTCCCAGCTCAGCTCTTGGTAGGGCCTGCCCACCTTCACCAGCTTGTAGAAGGTCTCATAGATGAAGATGAGTGAGATGAGGAAGGCAAAGATCTCCTGGGTGAAGCGGGAGACGAAGCGGACCAGGAAGCTCCCCTCCAGGGCCACCATGAGCAGGGCCAGCAGCACCAGCCAGAAGCCGATCCACACGCGGCCCACCAGGTACTCCAGGTGGTTGCTGCTACAGAACTGGGACGGGGCAGCAGTCAGGTCCAGAGCTCAGGGTGGGGAGCCCTGGGGGCAGGTGTCTAGCACAGAGAAGGCAGCTGGAGCTGGGCAGGGAGCCTCACCGAGAAAAAGGCCTCCTCAAAGACCAGCAGGGGTCCCGAGAAGCCGATCACCAGCAGCGGCTGGGCACCCAGCAAGCAGAAGATCACGCCCTGGAGCGCCGTGGACATGATCAGCTCCGACACCCCTATCAGGTCCTTCGTCTTCTCTCCTGGGGGAACAGGAACCACCTCAGGAGCTGGTGGCCAGTGGCCCTGGGCCGCCTCCCGCCCCCACCTGAAGCCTTTCCTCACCCAGCAGCCCCCCGAAGGTGATGGCAGGAGACAGGGCGGCAAAGTAGATGAAGATGACTGCAGCCAGGCACTGTGGGTCAAGCGCGTCGCGGAAGTCGCTCAGGTAGTGGGGATAGCGGCGCCGCATGTCACGGATCAGCCCCCCAAAGGGCCGGCCCGTCCGCCGAAGGGGATCGTCTTCTGCCACACCTGCTACCTCTACCATCTGCAGGAGCGCTGCAACCCAGGCCTCCGTCAGGGCACCCCCTGCCCCTCCTGCCCACCGCCCTCCTCCAGATAGCCCCACGCGGCCCAGCCTGTGCTGGCGCGTACCCTTATCTTGGGCGGACTTGGGCTCCAGCCCAGCCCCCATGGGCAACAGCCGGCCCTGCTCCTCCCGCTTCTTGAGCATCTGGCGCTGGAAGTGAGCGACGGAGCGCAGCAGCTCCTCGCCCTGCACCTCGGAGGGCGGCAGCACCACACTGCAGTCCAGGAAGGCGTTGATGGCAGTCAGCAAGTCGTCCCGCTCGTCGGCCAGGTAGGCTGCCTCGTGGAATTGCTGCCAAAGCAGGACCGGGATCGGGGAGGGAACAAAGCGGGCTGAGGGCCTGGAGATGAGGCTGGGCAAGGTCAGCAGGAGGAGTGGGGTGGGGGGAGCCACAGGGGCCAAGGCTGGCCCAGGGCGGGCTCCTGGCAGCAGGGCCCAGGCGAGGAGGGGAGCTGACCTTATCCGACATGAGGGTGGAGATGGAGCGGCCGATCTCATGGTAGTCCATGTTGGCACTGCTCGGGCCCAGCAGCAGGAAGAGGAAGCGCACGGGCACCGGGACCTCCAGCACCGCGTCCAGCTCCACAGCCTCCCGCAGCCGCACAAAGGCCATGGTGGGGCGGGAGAGGAACTCCACGCAGCCTGGGGACATGGGCCGGCATGGGCAAGAGCAGGGCAGCCAACGGCCTTCCAGCCCCAGCCCAAAGCAGCACCAAGGCAGGGCCCTGAAGGTTTCACACAGCCTTGCCTAAGGCCCAGCCACCCAGCCGCCCACCCAAAACTCGCCCCACGTACCCACGAGGACCACCGTGGCCTCAGCATTCTCAGGGATCTTCTCCAGCAGCTTCAGCTCATGCTTGGACTTGGAGCGAGTGATGCCAGCCGGTGGTGCTGGAGGAGGCAGCTCGCGCTGGGGGGACACAGGAAAAGGGAGCTCGGACTCACCAGGCCCCCCGGCTATGTGTTCACACGAGGCCTCCCAGTCGGCAGCCAGCCCCAGGCAGGGCCTGCTTGCCCCTCACCTCTCGCTCCACCTCTAGCCGGGTCTCGGGAACACCTCCAATGAGAGGCTCGGTGACATGGGGGTCGCTCTCAGCCCCCTGGCCGTGGTGATGCCCCAGCAGGGAGCCCAGAGAGCCCGCTGAAATGTTGCGGGGGAAGGAGAAGTCCTTCTCATCACTTGGGTGGCTGGTGGGGCAGAGGGCAGTGACGTTAAGGAAGGTCAATAGCAGGGGCTGGGGCAGGCAGGCAGGATGCCATGGGCTCCGCTTCCCCAAAGGGCCAACCTGTGTTTCAGCAGTAGGGCCCGCAGCACGTTGGCTCTGTCCTCGGCCTTGATCTGGTCAGAGATGACCATCTGCTCTACCACCTGGTGGGCCACCCCAGGCAGGGTCTGCTGGTCCAGATCCAAGAGCACAGCCCCTGGGACAAAAACAGCAGGGAGGCACCTAGTATCCCCCAGGCAAAACCAACAGTGGGACACAAAATGGGGACAGGTGGGGACAGCCAGGTGGGTAGTGCTCCAGGGATGAAGGGCCAGCCTACAGATTGAGGACTGGGGCTCCACTCCTGGCTCTGTTACGTTAGCCTAAGTCACATCACCTCTCTGACTCACTTCTCCCCACCCCATTTCCCACCAGGAATGCTGGGGGGCTCAACAGAGGCCACCGAACCCTAGTTATCTGAGAGAGTGCCAGACACTCCTTCCAAGGGGCACCCAGCCTCCACCGGGACGTCCGGGCTGCCCACTCTGGGGGCTGTCAACAAGCCATGTGCTGCCTCCCACTGGCCATCATTCTAGGGTCCTAGTTCTACCCTCTGGAACACGACACAGCTGGTCTGTGGCCTTGTTTACATGATAGCCCTCAAGCCATCTGAAGGTGCCCCCGCCACTCCAGGCTTCTCAACTTCCCTGTCACTTCCACAAGCCCAACAGCTGCTCACCAGGCAGCTTCTAGACCTCCAACCACCATTTCATATAGAAACGAATGTCCCTGCAAAAGCTACCAGGTTATTTACCTGGCAAGATCAATGTTGAGGAATACAGAACTAAAGAACAAACAGAACCAAAGGCCCCTGAGCTGCCAAAGATCATGAAGCCTAGCGCTAAAGCTCTGTGGTCTGTGCTGTACCCAAAGCGCTCAAGCCTCCCTCAGAGCCTACCTACTCTTAGTTTGGGAGCAATTGTAACAGCCGGTTTCTAGGTCCTCAGCTGCTTAGAAACAGGCCTTTGAAAGCGATGGGAGTGATTTCCCACTGGGAAGGAAGAAGCAAGCAGACAGCAGAAACATCAGACACGGGGCAAGGAAGTCCTGCACCCGTGGTCAGCAAGGGAGATGACACAGCCCTGCAAGTCACATCATAGTCCACAGAATCGCTAAGATGGCAACAAGGCATGCCAGGAATTTCAACAAACTTTACATCAAAATGGCTTAAAAATGTTTTAGCACCCAAACACATCAGCTTCAGTTATCTGAAAACATCAGAGAAGCTGCTTACTGAAAATGCAGACGCCAAAGGGGTCAACCCTGCTTGCAGTCAAGCAAAGAGCCGCAGTCTGTGTGACATCGCCGAGAGAGAAGATGCTCCCTCCTGGGCTCCGGTGATATCACACTCCATGTGGCTCAAGAAGATTAGGGAGTATTTGGGCCTCAGAGATCAGGCCCAGCAGCAGAGAAGTTCCTGGGCCAAGGGCAAGGACAGGCAGGGGTGGGAGGGGAGCCGGGTACCATGGGCCAGGGTCCGACGGAGCTCCAGAAGGCTGCGGAAGGACAGGGAGGCCACGTGTGGCTTCCCCCAGCGCTCCGTCTCCTCCTCCACATCCTCCTCAAATTTGATCCAGCGGGCCGTCTCGCGCCACTGGGGCTCCTGGTTTTTGTCCAGCAGCAACTCATTCAGCTCCACAAACACCTTGGGGTGAGAGAAGGCAAGGTACAGAACCAGCGAGGACCCCGACATCGGCCAGAGATAAGTGCCATCAGGAGGCGGCAGGTGACCCTGGAGAGCACAGCGGGCAGCATGCGTCTCACAGCCTGGGGGACCCTGGACGAGTCTAGTCTGGAAAATGGAAATAATAACCCGCCTCAAGGAGCTCTTAAAAGGATTAAAAGAAAAACCACGTAAAACACTTAGCAAGTGAGGTGACTCACGGTAAGGGCTTGATAAGTAAATGTCACTAAGTGTGAAAACAATGGGGTTTTGTGATTCCATTTGTATGTATTCAAGACCTGGCAAAACTAATTGCAAATGACAGAAGAATGGTCACCTCTGAAGGACACTGCCTAACCAGGCCCACGAAAGGACTGCCTGACGCGTGGGAGATGGTCTCTCTCGGCAGTGTGCGTGTGGCTGCTGCGCATCTGTGAGCTGGGCGCTAACACAGTGCAGTCACCGCACGGCTAATTACGCCTCAATAAAAAGGACAAATACCACCCTGAGTCACAGTTCAGGACCAGAACCCTGCAGCCTAAGATGGGCAGTGTTACCAAGTAACCAAGTGACCTTGGCCAAGTCACAGCACCCTGGTTTATGGCTGACACCACCTGCTGTTATCTTCTTGGGTCGCTGCATCAAATGAGTACAGAGTTCACTGGGTTTTGAAAAATGAAGCTCAGTGCTACACAGGGCCACCTGCAGCCCAAAAGGTCCCTTTCTTCAAACCAGAAAAAGGCATCTCTTCCTAAAATGGTCATGATACACAAACCAACAATGTCTCAGATGTGAGCCATAATCACAATGCCCAAGTCGACAAGCTCTAAGATGGGTACATGGCACTCTTGTGCAGTATACAACTTGCACAACCCTAGGTGGCAACCCTGGTGCTTGAGATTATTGTTGATTTGAGAGATAGGGGAGGGGCTGTGGGGAGATGGAAGGGAGTTAAAGGAAAAGCATGAAGCAGAGCATGGTACCTCATGGGGCTTGTGGGGGGCTCGGGGCCGGGCCCGAGGTGTGGGGCCAGGCTCCCGCCCATCCCGTCCACTCTGCGCAGATCCTTTGGCATTCTTCCGCACCAAGTGCCGCCGCACCCCAGGAACATCCTCAAACCGGTGACCTACGGGTGTAGAGGGCCAAGGTCGGGCTTCCCCTTCCTCTCACTCCTTTCCCACCAGCGCCGGCTCGGCCTCGGCCCCAGCACTCACTCTTCATGAGGTCTAGGTCGGCTGTGGCCAGCGTCTGGGCCTCGCTCTCATCTGTGGGGACACGGGGCAGCAGTGCCTGCTCAGCCCCCGTCATGCTCCCGATGCGTCTCCTCTCCTGGAGATTGTAGCTGCGATGCCCAGGCTGGCCTTTGGTCAGGGGGCGTCCCGCGGCACCGCCATCATCACCACCTGCCGTGCCGCTGGCCACGGCAACCACCTCCTCCACCAGGGGTCTGGACGGACAGCACAGCTGTGAGCCTGAGGCAGATGGCCTCTGGCTCCAAGACCAGCACCCATGCAGGGGACCCAGGCCCTCCCAGCTGCCACCCTTAGGAGGTTCAGGTGTGGGAGGAGGAAGATTCTGGAAGCAGACTGCCAGCGTTCAAATCCTGGCTCTCCACTTTCCTGCTGTGTAGCCCCAAATGGTCACCCACAGGCCCATCTGAACATCAACAACTCCCCGACAGCTGGGGCTGAGGCCTGCCTCCCAAGGTGCCGGAGAGGTGAGATTTTGGAAAAGCCCTGTGCAGGGCCTGGTGCGTAACAGGAGCTCAGGACACCACCTCCCATCAGCTAGCGTTTGCTCCTGTGCCCTTCTGCCCCTCACAGGCACAGCCTACCCACAGGACTCAGAGTGTCACAGGGGCCGCTTTTAATCAGGAGGAATAAGGTACTCAGCGAAGGGCCTTCACGACTGCAGACAGCTTCCCTGTGCTCAGGAGGAGTTGTTTCTGAATTGGTCTCTGCGGACTCCAGCCTCTGCTCCTCTCCCCTTTCTTTGCCGACACCATGGCCCAGGCCCCCACCCATCCTGCCCCTCTCCCCGAACATCAGGGGCTCCTGGGCTCTCCTGGAGCTCCCAGCCCATGCCCCTCCCATGACCTTCCCTAGCCTCCACCCACCCTCAGTGCCCTCTGCTCACACCCTCTCCCCCCGCCAGGCTTTCTCCCGGACCTGCCCCATCTGCACGCCTGCCACGGAGGGCCTGGCACTCCCAGAGCGGGCAACGTGTCCTTCCTATGGCCCTTCACGCTGCCTGGCACTCAGAAAACAACAGGTCCGTGATAGTAGAGACTTTGAGACTTAGTTCAAAGTCATTTCTTCCAGGAAGCCTTCTCTGGTGCCCCCAAACACCCGCTGGTACCAATGTTCTGCCCAAACCAGGCCGCAGGATGCAGTGAGAGCATTCCAGTGCTATTTCATGTGACAACATTTGGTTTGCAACCAGGGTGGACAGCTCCCCAAGGATAAGAGGGGGGTCTCCTATTCCTCTCAAACCTTGGGGGTCCCAGCGGGTGTTGGGAAGTCACCAGCCCAGTCCTGAGCCAGCTCCCCTGACTCCACAGGCAAGGGGATGGGCAGGGGGAGGGGTGCAGCTCAGATGGAGCATCTGTTCCATGCCAGGCTAAACCATAGTTAAAACCTCAATTCACACCACCCTTAATCCCTACAACCACCCAGTGAGAAGGTTCTATTTTGCCTGGCTTCCAGATGAGGAGCGTGGGGCTCAGGAAGCTTAAGTCACTTGCCCAGACAGCTGGTGAGGGCAGGCCCGGGCTCTGGCCCCCCGCCTGGAGATTCCAAGGCTCACACTTTCCCCTGCATCACCACACTGCCCCAGCAGGGGATGCATGCACTTGGGGATGCTTGTTGACTGAGGTGCACTTACCCAGTCTGGGCCCCTTTGGTGGCCCGAGGAGCTGCCTCTTGGGGCAGGGGGGCAGGGGGAGAAGGACTGGTCTTCTCTGCCTTCCGATCAGCGCCTTCATCCTCTTGGAGAAAGAACTGCAACAGGGACCCGTGTGGGCAAGAGAGGCAGGCCACGGCCCTGCGGACCTCTCATGGCAGCCCACACCCACTCACCTGCACCGAAGAGGGTGTGGAGGCAGGGGATGGCTGCGGGAGGGCCCGAGCCCCCTCAGCCTCACTGGCCTCATCCTCATCTTCCTCCCCTTCCTCAATGGTGGGGGTCTCCCCGGTGGGGGAGGTTCCAGGGCGTCTTCGAGGCTTCCGTCCCGGGCCCTGGGGTGTCTTGCGGCGGCGGGTGTCCGGAGGCAGGTGGGTGGACAGAGGGTGATGGATGTGGTGGGAGGACTGGCGGTGGTCTGTGGGGAGGAGGGGGACTTGGCTGCCAGCAGGCACAGCATCCCTCCACCTGCCATCCCAGCCCCCAACCCTGGCTCCTCCCACTAGGGCAGCAGCCCCTTCCTCTCTGGGCAGTCAAGCCTGAGCCCCTGCCTGCCCCTCCCCTGCCTGCCCCCTCACACTCAAAGTCTTCCTCCCCATAGCTGCGGCCTGGCTCCTCCCCTCCGCGAGACCCGGCCTCCTGTAGGATTTCCTCAAACCGCTCCACGCCCAGGGTGCGGTGAAGTTCATCTTCCTCCTGCTTTGGGAACCCAGGCGTCCCAGGGCCCAAGCTCTCTGGCTCTGGCTGTGAGGAAGAAGGGGTAGAGAAACCCACAGGGGCTCACTGGGAATCATACCCCAAAACTGCCCAGTGCCAGAGACCCAGTGACCCCCAGCAGCTGCCCCCTCTAATGCCAGGGACCCAGTGACCCCCAGCAGCTGCCATTTCCAATGCCAGGGACCCAGTGATGCCTAGGAGCTGTCCCCTCCAACATCAGGGACCCAATCTCTTCCCCAAGAGCCTGTGTCCTGGGTTCCAAGCTGCATCTGGACCCTGGCTGTACAGTCAGTTCCAGAGCAGGTGGAAGGGCCCACCCTGCAAGTGGCAGCAGAAATCCTGTGTGTCCAGCACTTCTGCAGCCCGGAGGGGGCGCGTGTGAACCGAGCAGTTCACATGGCAGATAGTGAGGAAACTCCCGTTGGCTAGAGGACAGCTGCTGAGCCCAAAAAGTAACTTCTGGAGGTGCCCCAGCTAACTAACCTGGAGTGGCTCTGAGTCAAACATACCCAGCCCTGCCAGGACAGGAAAGTTTTGTGCTTCACCTCCACAGGGGAGCCCCCATTCAGCCCTGGCCCCCTCAGCTGCTCCCTAGCCCCGCCCCTCTTCCCACCCCCACTGCCCCCACCTGAGTCATCCTGCGGGAGCCCAGCAGCAGCTCCGACTGACTGCAGCGCTTGTGAGAGCCCAGCCTAGCTAAGCGGCGCTGCCTGGCCCGGCAGCCTTGGTCCACCCCCCACCCCACGGTGTCAGCTCAAGGCGCCACCAAATATTTGCTCAAGAGCTTCTGGACCTGAAGGGCATCAGGACCTCCAAGGGCGGGGTATGCAGCCCTCTCCACAGCAGTACCAGCAGCTAGAGCAAGGAAGAGCCTGGGGAGGAGGGCTAGGGCTGGGAGGAGGCAGGCAGGTCTTGAGGGCGTGGTGGGGACAGGAGCAGCAGGAGCAGGCAGGCACACTGGATACCAGAGGAGGGAGCCAGGGGGCTGGCTTCTCCCCTCTGCAGGGAGGGTCCCTGCCCAGCCCATCTTGGGGCTCCCCATGCACTCAGCTCAGCCTGGTTCCCACCAGAAGCAGCCCGGGCCAGGGGAGGAAGAGGGGAGGGGCAGGGCAGGGAGCTAGCTGGGGACAGGGGAGAGGGTCACAGGGGAGGGGGGTCAAAGACCCCTCGCACCTGAGGCCGCAGGAGGAAGTCCATGGCTGGCAGGGCAGAACCGGGGAAGGAGGGGGAGGGAACCGGCCATGCCCCTTCCTAGTCACGTGCCCGATGGGCCAAAGAGACCAATAACGGAGCTGATTGTGGCACTGAGGTTAATCATTAGACTCCTTAGGAAACTCGGGAGGGGGCCTTGTGGGGCTATAGCCACATGGGGGCAGGGAGGGGCGGGCCAGGGTGGCACGTGGGGCTGAGGGGCGGGGCCAGCTGCGGTGCCCAGAATGCCAGCCCAGTGCAGACTTGACCTCAGATTATAAGGCCAGGTCAGAGAGGGAGAGTTGGGTTAGAGACCCAGGGTCCTCAGAGCTCCTCTCCGCTGAGGATAATCTACCTGGGTCTTCGGGAAACAGCATCAGCTCCCTCCCCAGGACTAAAAGACGCCTGAACCCCCCCACCCCCTCCCCCAGCTGCCTCCCACCGCACTACCCATCCCTCCCCCACCACCCTGCAAGGTCAGGGCACAGATGGCAACGCCCCTCCCAATCCACACACCCCCCCACATCCCCCCATACACCGCCCTGGCTGGCGAGGACCCTCGGCAGGAGGGCATGGAGGCTAAGGTCAGGGCCTGCTGACCCGGTGGGCAACACTCACCGTGCGGAAAGAATCTCCGCCTGAGGCGGGGCGCCGAGGGGCGCTGCTCATGGCCAAATCTTAGCCCTTTTCGCTGTCGCTGCGGCTTTCAGGGCAACGAGGCGGAGGCATAACCTGGGTGGGGGAGAGGCCCAGTCACCATCTGAGAGGGGCAGGCTGGCAGGGAGCCCAGCCACGGGAGGGAAGGAGCCCGCCCGCCACGCGGGTCTCTGCGCTGCTCAGGCTGTGAAAGGCCTTGGAATGGCCCTTAGAGGTGGCAAGAGCAAAGAGGAGAGTCACTTATGGGAAGAAGAGACAAGAACAAAGAGAAAGAAGAAGACTGAGGAGAAGGGGCCAACAAGGGCCGAGAGACTGAGCAGAAGAGGGAGGAGGAGAGAGAAGGTGGGAGAGGCCACAAAGAAAATGTGGGAGAAAGGAGTCAAGGCCCAGTCCTGAAGAGAAAGCAACAGAGACAGGGAGGGCATGATAAAGAGGAGAGAGAAAGGGAGTGAAGGGCTGAGGCCCAATGGGAACCCTGCCCGAGGTGGGCCTGAGCTGGGAGGGGTGTGGTGGGGAGAGTGTGACACCCCACGGAGCGAGCAGGAAAGGAGAGGAGCGAGAGAACTTGGGGAGAGCCCAGGACGGCAAGCCAGGGGGCTGCCGCAGGGAAGGGGACCCCCTCCCCAGTGCAGGCCAGGCAGGGAGACTCCCCTCCCCCAGACTTGCCAGGGGCAGGCAGGAGAGAATTAGGCACCCTGGGTGAAGGGCAGGAGACCAACTCTACTCACTCAGTGGGAGGGAGGAAGGGATAGCAGGTGGGCACAGGCCAGGCCAAGCTTTATAGTGGGGGAGGGGCACGTGACGGGCTGTGAGGGGGTGGGCACAGGAGCCCTGAGGGGCAGTCCGGATCCCTCCCCTCCCTAGCCTGGGGACAGGAAAATCTGAGTGGCAGGGCTGCCACCTCCTGGCCCTCCTGACTGTGACTGTAGGGAAGGCTGGGGAGGACACAGTGTGTGCTGGGGGTGGGGAACAGAAGGGGAGCTGTAGGGCTGGAACCCAACTGGTGCAAATCAGGGCACCACTTCCTAGTGGGGGCAGCCCAAGGGGGCACCCAAGGCTCTTTGAAGGCAAAAAGACCAAAGGTCCCCTGGTGTGGTGTTGGTGAGTCAGGCTGCCCAACTTAGGGGTGAGACAGGTCAGTGTAGGGTCGAACCATACAAGTGTGGGGGGTCATCCCAGGGTGGGGAGCCTGGGTGACACATTCCTGGCAAGCACTCCAACTCAGCTGACCACTCTCTTCACCCTCTCCAGCAGGCCTTCCGCCAGGGCAATCCCGTGGGAGCAGGGGGGCCAGTCTGGGAAGGGTGTGGGGAGAGCCCGTCCTGAGCACCTGCAGGTGCCCACTCCCACCTCCAGGTTGTGCCCTCAACGTGCTCCTCTGTCATCCCCTCCTCTCTTCATTCACGCCCCTCTGCCCCCTCCCCCCACTGTCCCAAAACACAAAGCAGCTTCTGTGCAGAGCATCGATGCCATAATCCGGGTGGGGGCACATTCCGGGGACCAGCCCCGACCGGCCCGGAGGATTAGCCATTTTTCCCCCTGCCCAAAGGATTAGCACGTCGGACCCCTACTAGGGCATTAACCAGCCCCCAAGTAAATTCGTACATTCCACAGCTCCTTGGAGGAGGGAGGATAAGTGGACTCTGGATTTCAGGCAGCGCCGTCCCCAACACCCAGCATAGAACTCCCCGCCCAGACAAACCGGTCCCCCAGGAGACAGATCCAACTTTGCAGGGTCGTCTTTCCCATCCCCACCCAGCTGCTCCCTCTTCTGCCTGACCCCTCGTCCCAACCTGACTCGCCACCCCCCTTTCCCGGCTCCGCCTCCCAACCCGGAGCTTGGGGACGGAGGCTCCGGGCAACCCCCAGGCTGGGCGCCAGGACAAGACAGAGGGGCCGCGCAGGGGGGGTCGCAAGGGAGGGGCGTTGCCTGGAGCCTGCCTGGAGTGGGAGGGCCGGCGGCGCCTCCCCAAGACTACCCCCTCCTGGTGGCAGGGGGCGCGGCACCCTGGCTTTTGAGAACTCTTAAGATGCGAACCCCGGAATGCCCGCTTCCGACCAGCATCCGTTCGTCTCCCCATCCTTCTCCCCAAGACCTCGATTCCCCGCCCCCCAGTCTCCGCCCTTTCCTCCACTTCCACTCCCTCCGCACGAGTCCCGAGTTCCCCCCTCTCCTCCCCCCTCCCTTCCTCCCCCGCGGCCCTGGCCCTCCCCCGCCACCACCTCTCCGCTTACCCGCTTGCTCCGGACTTCGCGCCCGGGGGTCTCGGGGTCTCTCCCCGTCCTCTGGCGCCCTCGCGCGCTCCCGGCGACTCCCCCGTGCCCACCCTGGGGCGCGCCCCTGCCGCTCCCAACTTCTTCCAACTCAACTTTCCCCCGCGCCGCGGGCAGGCCAGCCCCCTGCGTGCGCGCCCCCCAGCGCACCGTGCGCGGCCCCGCGGCCGCGGGTCGGGAGGCGGAGAGCGGCGGCCGAGATCAGGGCCGGGGCGGGGGCGCGCTTCCTGGCACTGCCGGGCACCGGGAGGCAGCCCCACCGCCCCTCGCCCCCGCCCCGACAGGCCGCCACCACGGGCTTCCCCACTCGGGGCTCAGGCGCCCTGGGGACGCCGTCTCTTGGCTCCATTACGGCACCTCTGGGTGGAAAGGAGCCCGCCTCACGCGGAGGATCGCAGGCAGGGAAAAGCAGGCACAAGGATGGCCAGGAAATGTGGGGCGGAAGAAGTAGAGATAGAAATACATCGGGGTCAAGATTTTCTTGCGCCCCCGACCCGGCCCAAATACTCGCTAGTGCCTCCAAAAAAGCCCCTGTCTTTGCCTGGGGGACGGGTGGCGAGCGAGCGAGAGGGGTGATAGCCACTGGAGCTTGGCTGCCCATTATCCTGAGCTGACTTAGGGTGCCTTGTTAGGCACTCCCCACTTTCCGAGAGGGACAGAGATTCCCCGCGACGGCCTCCCTCGTCGTCTCTGTTATCTCCACACTGACTGGAACCCCATGCGTGGCCATCACCTATGTAGAGACCTTCGTGTGTGTTTTCCCAACTAAATTATAAGTTGTTCCAGATAAATACACTTTTCGCCTCTTTTCTTTAGTCTGCCAAATGGGTAAAGCATAGCATCGTGTATGCAAAAGCGTTCAGATATAAATGAGTTAATTAACAAATGTTTAGCACCAACTCTGGTTCCGGCGCTCAGGAATGCCCTTTGGAGTCCTTTTTGCCCAGTGCACAGCCCTCAAGAATGCAATCATGAGACAATTAGAGAGTAGCGCAGGAAATCTATAATCAACTCCTTTAAGGAATGAGGTAAAGGCTGCTCCAAGTGTAGTATCTGTCTGTGGTCTTGTCTGTTGAGGGGGGTGACCAGCCTGCCAGCCCTCGTCGGCCACACCCTGGCTGACTCCAGTTGCCCAGCTCTGGGGACGGGGACCCCGGGACATCCCAGGGCTCCAGCCAGTCGCCTCGGCAGGTCAGAGGGCAGGTCAGAGTGGAGCCGCGGGGGCTCCGAGACGACAAACGACGCCCAGCAGAGAGACGGGTCTTTGGCGTGTTTTCCCCGCTCGAATCAGCCTCAAATGGGCACATCTGCCTGTCTTTAGCCTGCGGTCAGCTGGCCCCTGTGAGGTCAGCAGCAAGACTTGGCTCGGAGCCATTCCCCAATCCCGGAGTCACCCGTGGTCTGGTGAGAGGTGGAAACCCGTGCTGAGAGCGTCAGGAGGTCGCTGGGAACTCAATACCACCAGCCGGGTCAGAGCCGGGCCACTGGGGCCCGGGATCTAGGCCGCCCAACCCCAAACTGAGAGCGCCCCACCCGATGCATTCTGGAACACGTAGTCCCGGAGCGGCCCTTTCAAGAAGGCTGCGACCACGGAAAAGGAATGACCAGAGCGGGGCACACTGGGAACCACGGCGCCCAGGCGCGGACGCCCGGAAAGCGGAGCCGCGATGCTTCCTGGGACTTGAAGTCCAGGGTTTGCCTCCGCGGTGGACCCGGAGCCCGGAGTCGAGTGCTGCAGAGAGCCTATGCGCGGCCTGCTGGGGGTTGTAGTCTTCTCGGCCGCGGCCCCGGGCAGTACTGAGAGACCTGGGTGTCCTAGGACTACAAGCCCCAGAAGCGCCTGCGCAGGCAGGGGGCGGGTCGGGATGGAGGCAGGGGTGCCGCCTCCTCTGCAACGCCGGGGCCGGAGTCTTAGAACCGAGGGCCCGCAGGGGTCCCCGCGGCTGCCGCGATGCAGAAATACGAGAAACTGGAGAAGATTGGCGAAGGTAATGGAACCATGAGGTGTTCCTGCAAGATCTTCTGCAGACCCTTCGGCATTCCTTGCAGCCCTGGCTCCCCTACCATCAGCAATACCTACAGGCTCAGACCTCAGCACTGGCTGAAGTCCTAGCCCCCGAGCTCAGCGCTTCGTGCAGACAGCAGTCCCCGCCCCCCCGCCACACGTTAGCATTTCCCGCAGACTTCCACTCCCAGCCTTAGCGCTCCCTGTAGACCCGACCTCCCAGCGCGGCACTTCCTGCATTTCCGCCTCCCCCCCACCCAGCCTCAGCACCGCTGGCACAGCCTCAGCCCGAACCCCAGCCTAAGTTCTGCCTGCAGACCTCCAACCTCAACATTTATGCAGGCCCTCAGTCCTTTTCCAGACCCGTCCTCACCATTCCCAGATTCTCGGAACATCGCCTTTATTACTGACATCCTCACCCTGGCAGCTTAGACTCCCCTCCTGCCCAGACCTTGAAGCCTTGGCAGGCACCTTTTCGCCCCTGCCCACTTGCCACATCCTCGCTCACAAAGCTCTTGCATGCCCGGCCTTCACCGTGAATCCCTTCTCTTGCACACTCAGTTGTTGCCCCCCTCCTGGAAGGGATTTCCTGGAGTGGGGAAGGTGCTCCATCCTTTCCCTCACCCTTGACCTCCTCCTGCAGGCACCTATGGAACAGTGTTCAAGGCCAAAAACCGGGAGACTCATGAGATTGTGGCTCTGAAACGGGTGAGGCTGGATGACGATGATGAGGTAGGCCTGGGGATGGGGCCAGGGAAGGTGTAGAGGGCTGGGCTGGCTGGGATCTGACTGTTGCCTGTCGGGCTCCTTCACACGTGCAGGGAGTGCCAAGTTCCGCCCTTCGGGAGATCTGTCTGCTCAAGGAGCTGAAGCACAAGAACATCGTCAGGTGTGTAGCGGCAGGGCAGGGCCATCCTGGCCTGGTGGCCAGTTGGAGGAGGTGGGGGCTTCAGCGGGGGCCAGGCTGGTACTGGGATGTTAGGTGCAAACTTGTGCACTTGCCTGGCTGAACCCTTCCTTTCCCCTAGGCTTCATGATGTCCTGCATAGTGACAAGAAGCTGACTTTGGTTTTTGAATTCTGTGACCAGGTGAAACGGGAGTTTGAGGGACAGTAGCCTTGGGAGGGTGTAGGGGCCCAAACTGAGGTTAAACTCTGTCCCATTTTCCCTCCCCATCCCTTTTTAGGACCTGAAGAAGTACTTTGACAGCTGCAATGGTGATCTTGATCCTGAGATTGTGAAGGTGAGGAGAGTGGTATCCGTGGGACTCCTCGAGGCTAGGGTTGGAGTCTGTATTCAGTGCAAGCACTATTTGAGCGCCAAGTTTGGACCCTGAGGCCAGGTGCGGTGGCTCACGCTTGTAATCCTAGCACTCTGGGAGGCTGAGGCCAGAGGATTGCTTCAGGTCAGGAGTTTGAGACCAGCCTGAGCAAGAGCAAGACCCCGTCTCTACTAAAAATAGAAAATCAGCTGGGCATGCTGGCTCACACCTGTAGTCCCAGCTATTCCAGAGTCTGAGGCAGGAGGATCACTTGAGCCCAGGAGTCTGAGGTTGCTGTGAGCTAGGCTGACACCACGGCACTTCAGCCCAGGCAACAGAGTGGGACTCTCTCTCAAAAAAAAAAAAAAAAAAAAAAGTTTGGATCCTGAAAAGGGACACTTTGGGGTGTCAGAGAACGAGAAACCCTGTTTCTGCTCTCCAGGGGCCTCTGATCTTAGCAAGCATCATCACATGGTCTCCTCTGAGAGCAACTCTCTGACATCAGTGACATTATTTACACTTGAGAGATGAGAAAATTAGGCTCAAAGAGATATAGTCATTCATTTAGCAGTTACTTACTGACTGCTTCACTCTGTACCAGGTACTCTCCTAGGCCCAAACCAAGTGCCTTGATCCAGGTTCCAGGGGAACTGGGTCCTGAGCAATGCTGTAGCACACTGTTTATGTTGGTGGCTACGGCAAGTTTCAGATGCAGCCAGGCAGGGAAGATCAGCACGGGCTGGGAAGGCAGGAATGCCCCTTAGGCTGTAAGGTCCAGAAAGTGGGGAACAGGGCCTGCTTGTTCGCTGTTGTCCCTCAAATGCCAGGCACAGTACAAGCAGGTCCTGGACAGTGAGTGAATGGTGTCATACTGAGCTGGGTGCTGAAAGGTGGATGGGGCTGGAGCGAGGCAGAGGGTGAGGAAGGAGGTGACCCACCGCTGGGCACAGCTGCAAGACCAGGGTGTCTGACTCTCTCCTCCCTGCGCCCCACCCCCAGTCCTTCCTCTTCCAGCTGCTAAAAGGCCTGGGATTCTGTCACAGCCGCAACGTGCTGCACAGGGACCTGAAGCCCCAGAACCTACTAATAAACAGGGTACTTGTCGGGGAGAAGGTGGGAGATGGGGGAGGCTGGAGCCAGGGGCTGGGGAGTGCTGAGGGGACAGGCCTGGCAGGAGGGAGCCCAAGCCTGCTAAGGGCCCTTCTCCTTGTCCTCTTCTATCTCCCTCAGAATGGGGAGCTGAAGTTGGCTGACTTTGGCCTTGCTCGAGCCTTCGGGATCCCTGTTCGCTGTTACTCAGCCGAGGTGACTGGAGGGTGGGCTGCGGGTTGAGGGAGTCCCTCAGCTCCTACCCTGGGACCCAAAGCGTTATTTTCCTCTCTGAGCTTTCCCCTTGAACCTCCTCCCCACCCCTCTGTCTAAGTGGGGGGGCCCCCTCCTGGCGGGGTCTCCTCCAGGTGGTCACGCTGTGGTACCGCCCCCCGGACGTCCTCTTTGGGGCCAAGCTGTACTCCACGTCCATCGACATGTGGTCAGCCGGCTGCATCTTCGCAGGTGACACGCTGGGGCTCTGCAGAGGCACTTTGCCTCCCATTTGGGTTGACAAACAGGGTCTGGAGGGTCCCTCTGGGGGCTGGGTTGGAAGGTGTGGGGTACCTTGGTGTGAGGGGTCTTAGTCCCCACCTTCCCCCAGAGCTGGCCAACGCTGGGCGGCCTCTTTTCCCTGGCAATGATGTCGATGACCAGTTGAAGAGGATCTTCCGATATCCTTCTACTTCCCTCCGCCTTGAGCCCTCTGGAAGGGGAGTGAGGGCAGGCTGGCCTGGGCCAGGACGGTGGGTCTCAGGGCTCCTCCTGAGGGCGAGCGGGGAGAGCAGGGGGCTAGACACCCTGACTGTAGGCAAGCAGGGCGCTGGGGCAGAGGCCGAGAGGGTGCTCCTTCAGATAAGCCACGAATCCTTAAGGTGCAAGAGCCCGAGGGTGCAGGGCAGTTTTGTGGGAGTAGGGCAAGAGGGACTGGCCCATCAGGCCCAGACCTCTGGCTGTGGGCTAGGTGAGGGAAGCCAGTGAGGCCAAGTGGGGGCCTGTCTCTGTCACGGCCAGGGAGGAGGAAAGAAGGCTGAAAGGTGAAAGAAGCCTTCAGGTGAAAGAAGGCTGTGGTGGGGTAAAGAGTGCCCTCGGGAGGGGAAGGGCCCCTCACCCTCCCCTGAAGATACAGATGAGGCCCTCTCTACGAGTGATCCTTGACCCCGTGGACACGCTGCTGGGGACGCCGACTGAGGAGCAGTGGCCCTCCATGACCAAGCTGCCTGACTATAAGGTATGACGGGGTGGGGGTCATGGTTCATTGGGATCTCTTGCATGTTCCTAGCAGCCTGCACACCCCCACGCCCCTCGTCTGCCTCTCTCGCCCCCCCACAGCCCTACCCAATGTACCCAGCCACAACATCCCTGGTGAATGTCGTGCCCAAGCTCAATGCCACAGGGAGGGACCTGCTGCAGGTAGGTGACCAGGGTTAGAGGCTGGGGTCCAGACACTTGTCCAGAGGGACTAGAGGAGGTTGGGGCTCTGGGCAGCTGACCTGTCCTGAACTGGCCACCACCTTTCCTCCCTGTCTCCAGAACCTTCTGAAGTGTAACCCTGTGCAGCGCATCTCAGCAGAAGAGGCCCTGCAGCACCCATACTTCTCTGACTTCTGTCCCCCCTAGGTGACAGAACTGCTGGCCGCCAGGCTGGGGCCTGGCCTGTTTCAGCCCCCTCCCGGGAGGGGCGGGGCCAGTGGGGACGCAGCTCCCATGCTGAGCTCCAGCTGTGCTGGGCCCGGCCACGGTGGAGGTACCCAAGCCCATGTTCGTCACTCCCTCTAATGGACTTTATTTAATTTCATAAATTGGCTCCTTTCCCACAGTCTGGCTGATGTGGTGTCCAGTGGCTCTGCAGGGGTGTGGGCTGGGGGTCTCCGCTCTGCAGCCCTGCCTCCAGCTCAGATCGACCCACTGTCCACTGCTTGGCAACCCCCAAGGCTCCCGAGACTGGAAGCTGGAGGCCATGACCCACCCCTCACCACTGGGGCAAAGCAGCCTGTCCCTGCACACCTGTGTTCATGCACACCCCTTCCTTGCTCCACATGGGAGGATGGCCACCAGCGCCTGAGAGCAAGGATGGGCTTCCCACAGAATGGGGAGGAAAGGGCCTCCCCTTGTGGTTGTCCATATCCCAGGTGGACCCTCCTGTCCCTTTCCTCCTCATGCCCCCATACTCAGGCCCACAGGCTGGGAAAGAGACCCAAAGGTCTGGTTCCAGCAGGAACCCCCCACCGCTCCGTGTTTGTCGGTTTTCCAATGTTTGGGACGCAGGGAAAGAAAGGGAAACAGAGCCTATAGTTGGGGCCTGATGTGTCCTTACTGGCAGGAGGGGGAACGGAGGGCTCACCCCACCCCCATGGTCTTAGGTGGGCGCCTTTGGCTCTCTTGGGGAGGCTGGGGAAGCAGGAACTGTTCCATGGAAATGGGCTGTATGCCACGCTTGGTCCCAAGTGTGAGAAAAGGAGTCATGATCTAAAGCAGGATGACAGCTGTGTTCTTGGGAGTGAATGACCCCCTATCCTCTCCCTGCCTCCTCCCCCGCTTCCAGCCCTGCCCTCACAGCATGGGCACTACCTACTGGCTGGCTCCTCTGTCCTCGCCCCTAAGCTCTGGGTGTGGGCAGTGCCTGTCCTCCCTTCTCTCTGAGATGGCAGTCTGATAGACTTGTTCACACCGAGTGCCCATGACTGATGTCCTCATACTCCCATTCTCACCCAGGGATTCGTGGGGTTAACTGGGGCTCAGCTCCCCATTTCAGAAGCCATACCCAGGGGGATGATGGCTGACAGAGGACTTCTGTGCCTGAGTAGGGCTGACCTGGGCCTGGCTAGTCTCTCCCCTATAAAAGGAACACCTGAGGTTGATGCATTAGGACTTTATTGGGGTGAAGATGGCAAAGCTCTGCAGGCTGGGCATGTCCAAGATACCAAGGTGTGGCCCCGAGAACACAGCAGGTCTAGAGCCGAGTGACAAGGTAGCAAGTGCGGTGGGAGGCAGAGAGAGTCTTGGTGACGGCACAGGGAGGGGTGGGAGGCCTGGGGGGACAGACCACAGTGCTGGGGCCAGAGGTCTTCACACCTGCTGCCCTGCTCCTGCCCCCGTCCTCCTGGACCTGAAATTCGCCCCTGGACCGGACCTGCCCCATCTCCCTTGGCCTTAGGGGGCCATGTGGCATTACCTGGGGCCCAGGCTGAGGTGGGGAACTTGGGTTCGATGGCCGCCCGGCCCTTCCTGAAGCTGTGGGAGGAGGCAGAGGGTCATAAGTGGGGAGGGGCCTCCTCCCAGGGACCAGCCAGGTCACTGCACGCCCCTGCCCTGCCACTCTGTTTTTCCTCATGAAGGTAGGGAGGATGTTCTAGGGTTTGGGGAGGGGCCTAGCACCCCGATAAAAGGGGTTGCGAGGGGGCTGTTACCAGGTTGGTGCTGGAGTGCTTTTGGGAGTGGCTTCGATTCCAGAAATACCCCAGGACCCTGTCTTGGAACACCTGGAGGCAAGCAGCAGGGAAAGGTGGCCAGTGCACACCTTCCCTCTTCTTCCTTGTGGTGGACTCCTCCCCTCTCCCAGCAGGGGCCCTAGCCCACCTGACAGAGGTAGTCTAGGATCTCAAGGATGGTGAGCAGGCTGGCCCCAATGAACAGCCCCATCTGGCCCCCAATGTCGCCTGTGGAGACAGGGTCACCTTTGAAGTCACAGCCACCTGCCTCGCCTACACCTCCCTAGCCCCAGCGCTCTGCACACCTAGCAACGCTGACATCTCGTAGGCCTTCTTCTGCTCCACCGCCTCGTAGTTGAGGGCCTCAAAGAAGATATCCAGGACCAGCACGTTCTCCCTGGAGGAAAAAAAGGCCTCGAATGTTTGCTGGACACCCCCTGGTGCCAGCTGCTGGCAAGAAGCCAGTGTGGGAACTCTGGCTCCTTCCAAGAACCCTGGGAGGGGCGTCGGCAGGTCGGGAGGAGAGGTTAAGCAGCTGGCGCGCAGGCGCAGCGCCCGTGGGACGGTGTCCAGCCCTGGCTGTGCGCGCGAGGGCTCCGGTCCAGCCCGCCCGCCCCGCCCGAGCCTGTCTGCCTGCTCGGGGGCCGCCCGCCCCGGCCCGGCTCACGCGATGTAGGCCTCGCTGCGGTTGAATTTCCGGGCCAGGTAGCGGGCGGCGGCGCGGCTCGGGATCCGCACCATGGAGAGCTCCTTGGCGTAGCGCGTGCTGGCGCAGGGGTTGGGGCAGGCGCACGCGTCCTTCCGCAGCATGGCGTCTGCGGGCACAGGGCGGGTCAGCGCCGCCTGCCCGGGCTCGGGGGCAAAGGCGGAGCGGGGTGGGGACGGGGAGACAGGCGAGGCTCGCCCCTTACCCAGGGCCGCGCTGGCGCAGTCCTTGTGCTGCTGGGGGCTGCACATTGGCGTGCTTCCTGGGGCGGGGTGGGGAGGAGACAGCGTCAGGGGCGGCCCGGCACCCCCGCCTTCCCCCAGGACACGGGCCCCTCTCAGCCCTTTACCAGGCATGTGCATCATTCGACAGCCGCACTTCCTAGCCACGTAGCGGGTCTCGCAGACCAGGCGACACCCCATTAGGCTATAGGGAGGGCTGCTGCTGGTGCTGGGGGGATCCGGGGGGTCAGAGGGCTCAGGATCAAAGTCAGGATCCAGAGAAACGGAACTGCAGTCACCCCAGGGCGGTGGCAGGAAGCTCAGCTGTGGAGGGACGGGTCAAGGAGGCTCTGGGAGAGGGAGGTCCCAGGGTGGAGACCAGGACAGATCTGAGACACTGAGGGTTTGGGGTCTGTGGTGTCGTGGGCACCTTGGGGGTGGGGGTTTTGAGGCACAGG
Source organism: Lepilemur ruficaudatus (assembly GCA_963574885.1). Taxonomy (NCBI): domain Eukaryota; kingdom Metazoa; phylum Chordata; class Mammalia; order Primates; family Lepilemuridae; genus Lepilemur; species Lepilemur ruficaudatus. The sequence continues at coordinate 24,983 of CAUYRT010040331.1, forward strand.
TGAGGATACTTGCTGCTGCTGGCAGGACACGAAAGTCTGGTAGCCGGGGGCCACCCCAAAGCCCAGCTGGTCGATGAGGGGCGGCTCCTCCTGGCTGTGGATCTGCACGCGGATCCCCACCTCAAACAGGGTCTCCTCTGCGGGACAGGGGCCTTTGAGGCCTGAGGCCCCTCTGTCAGGTCTCCTGTCCCAACCAGGAAAGACCTCCCCCAGGACTGGGATGAGCCAACCCTGCCCCTTTTCACAGGAAAGGACATGCTTCTGGACCCCATCCTGGCCTCCTCCCTCCTCTCCTTCCCCTAGCCTTTTGCACTCCATCCGTGTCCCCCAGCCTTGATGTGTGCTCCACGCCCACGTCCCTAACCACAGGCAGACCCCACCAGCCTCATGTGTGCTCATACCCATGTCCTTCCACATGGGCAGATACTCCTCCTGCTGCACATCCAGCATGATCTCCAACCCGTTGCCAGTGCCACCCTTGGTGGTGGTGAGCAGCTCTGCCCCGTCGGCGCCAGAGTTAAAGGTGTAGCACTGCCCCATCCGGGTGAAGATCTAGGGACACGCAGACAGGATGACAGCCCTCTCCCCCAGGAGAGGCAAGCACGTGGGTCATGGGAACTCTCCCCTTCTCCTGCTCTGTTTGGGTCTTTTCTCTGAACACTGCAGCCCACATCTCAAAGTCCCCAGCCCCACCCTCCATTGGGGCACATGTAGTTGGGCCCTTTTGGGAGCCCATCACTCCAACTCTCCACCCCCCACCCCTCACCAAAGCCCAGGGCACAGCCCACAGGGCAAGTGTTTCTCTGGGGACTGGGATAAGAGGAGATGGGTCCCAGGTGCCCTCCGGAATGCTGAAATGCAGAGGCAAAGCAAGTCCCCTTCCACTGGCAGAGAGAGGGGTCTGCTGCCCCAGAACAGCCCCACTAGGGAGACTGTCTCCCACCCTCAGGAGCAGGGGCTCCACAGGCCAGACTATGGGCCTGAGGCCAGCCTGGGGCATGTCCCTCCCAAGGCAGACTGCTTCCCTGGCTGGACAGAACGTAGCCTGTGCGTGCAAAGGAGGGGATCCCTGGGCAGAGGGTGTTAAGGTTCCCCGACTTTGGGGGAGCCTGGCTGGCAAGGCCAGGGATTCCGGGTGCTGGGCAGGGACTGGCTGCCCTCTGGGTCCCTGGGCAGGACAGGTAGGGCAGCCAGCTCACCGCAGTGAAGTTCTCAGGCCCACATGGTTGGCCGCGGTAGCTGCAGTCCAGCAGCATGTCGTCCAGGGTGTGCCCGGCGCGGGCGTAGAGCTGTGCCATGTCGAAGGTGGGACTGGGCATGAAGCCGGGCGACGCGGGGGGCTGGCCGAGGGCACGCAAGAAGGCTGTGTGCTCGGTGGGGTCCAGGCCCAGCAACGCTGGCCCGGCCCAGTGCAGGTCATTGGGCGTGAGACGCGAACGACGCAGCGGGTTGATGTTGCACAGGGTGACGGCCGGGAAGGTGAGCCGGTGGCTTTCTCGCTCTTCCAGGGCTGTCTGGTGGTGGAACTCCTGGTAGTAGCTCACCCTATCAGCCACCTGGTAGAGGAAGGTGGCCACCGACAGGAGCACGGCCACGGCCCACAGCCCCCTGCGCACGGTCAGTCTGCCCGGCCGGAAGACGTGGCCCAGCCCGTGCAGCGTGCAGCTGCTGGCGAACACGCGGATGTCTGAGGCCCGCTGCCGGGCCTCCTCTGGCCCTGGGGGATTCATGGCCAGAGCCCAGAGAGAGCTGAGTGACTGCAAGGGCTGGGGGCTGGTGACCAGCTACAGGGGCTTGGAAGGAGTGAGAGAGGGTCGGTGGGAGGGCTGGGAGGGTTGAGACAGGATTCTGTGTCCAGGCAGGGGCCACTACAGGTGAGGCAGGGGGAGGAAAGGAGAGGAGTGGGTGGGAGAGGAGTCAAGGGTGAGAGGTAGGAGGTGCTGGCCTGGTGGGCTTGGAGATGATGACCTGGGTGGTCCAGCTCGGCCTTCCCCAGGAACAGGCAGTGGCTCCGCTGGGCCAGGGCGCTCCGCAGCCAAGGCCAGGTGGGGCGCAGCCAGCCGTGGCAGGCAGGGGCTGCCGAGTGGCACTGGGGCGGTGCTGAGCTGAGCTGCCGCAGAGGATTGGGTTTCAGAAGCGAGGGGGGCAAGGGGCTGGCTGAGCAGCCTGGGGGGCGGGGAAGGTCCCTGGGGCCCCAGGCTAAGCCATTAGTGCAGTGTGTGTGGGGGGTGCGAGGTTGTTGGAGACTAGAGGCGCCAGGAGGAAACCACAGCGATCCTGGCAAGGGCTTCAGGGGAGCCCAGAGGTAAGTTGGGCCTGGGGGTGCCTTTGGGGCCTTCTAGGTTCCGGTTGCAGCCCCTGTGTGTCAGGCCCGAGGGTCAGTCGCTGACCCTTGGCCTGGCTCCTCCATCCTTCTGCCTCCCCTGTCTTCCCACTGACCTCACCCAGGAGCATTTTTTCTTTCACAAAGAGTAGTGCTGGCTCTTGACCAAGCTGGAAAGTAGTTGGAATTCTGGCATCGATAGACCTCCTTTCTGCCCCCAGTGTCCCAGCTCACACTGGATGGCCAGGGGCCTCTTCACGTCCCACATCCAGGGCCTAGCTGTTTCTTGAGTGTCCCTCTCTCCCTAGAGACCTCACTTCCTCACATGCAGGCTCTCCCATTGGGGAGACTGGCCTCTACCATGATGCCTCTGGGCTCCCCTGCCACCTCCTGAGTTACATGGGTGCCCCACCTGCCATCCTCCCAGGTACATCACAGGCATCTTAGGATTTCACATCTCACAATGTGATATCCAGGCCTGGAAAACGCTCTCATTCTTTTAAACAGCTGCCTGCCACCTGGTTATGTGGACGGTTTATTTAATGGTTCCCCTATTGGTGAACACTGGGGTTCCCACCTCTCTGTTACAATGCTGCTGTCAATGCCATTGCACAGATATGGGCTTCCAGAAACAGAAGTGCTACGTTAAGAGGCCACTGTGTTGGTAATGTGTTAGATGACATCAAATTTCCCCTACGGGAGCCATGCCATTTTGCACTCCCACCAGCAACATGGGAGTGTACCTGTTTGCACAAGGCTTTTCTAAAGGAAGAGTCACTGTGCCCTTCAACCAGCATGGTCTGAAAGCTGGCCTCGAAAGGGCAGGGCCAGCACAGTGTGTTATTTGCCCGAAGACTCTTCTGATGATCTGGAGATGATGGGTTGGGGCTAGGGATGGGGAGGACGCCCAGTGCTTGGGGCAGAGACCTCCAGAAAGCAGAGTTGCTGTTCACAAGGTCAACGTCAGCAGGCCTGAGGTGGGACTAGGGCATCCTGATCCTGCTGATCCATGGCCTTGGGGGATGAGCTGCTGCTCAGCTCAGGGCCACAGGGGCCAGCCCAGGAGCACCGCAGGGAGGAGAGCCAGTGCCTGGTCCTTGTCAGTGTCAAGCTCTGTGTTTGGTCAAATGCTTATCAGCCCCATGTATCTTGCTACTGGGCGACACTTCCCTCTAGGCCTGAGAGAAAGCAGGCTCGTCTCCATTACATATTGACCAAAATTTATTTCTACTCCATCTTCCTCCAGAAAGCATCTGAGGCCACCAAGTTCACTTTGGTGGGCTTTTGGCCATGAGTTCTAGAAACACACTTCCACCAACCACATGTGAACACACCAAGCTATAATTGCCTGCCCTCCTTAAGGGACCAAGGGCTTCATGGGGGTAGGGACCACCGTCACTCTCAACCGTAGGCTCAGTGGCACAGGGTAAGTGCTTAGTTAATAAATAATTTGTAGCACTCTGGGAGGCCGAGGGGGGCGGATCGCTCAAGGTCAGGAGTTTGTAACCAGCCTGAGCAAGAGCAAGACCCTGTCTCTACTGAAAAATATAAAGAAATTAATTGGCCAACTAAAAATATATAGAAAAAAATTAGCCAGACATGGCAGCTCGTGCCTGTAGTCCTAGCTACTTAGGAGGCTGAGGCAGGAGGATTGCTTGAGCCCAGGAGTTTGAGGTTGCTGTGAGCTAGGCTGACACCACAGCACTCTAGCCCGGGCAACAGAGTGAGACTGTCTCAAAAAAAAAAATAAAATAAAAATAAATAAATAAATAATTTGGAAGGACTCGGTGAATAACATGGTTTATAGTACAGACGTGACAACTTTCCAAGGCTACAGCATTGGGATTTCAAAATATTTTACAGCAGATTATCCATTTAAACACTTAAAACAGGCTCTCTAGATCAAGCACAGCCAGGTATCTGATCTCTACCGAGTAGCTGGCGGGGCCAAGGCTGTGCAGTCACTCACGGAACGAGTGCAGACAGCTCAGCTCTTCAAGCTCAACTGGCCGTGGAGTATCACTAATTCCCTAGCGGATGGAGGGAGGAGGAGGGCTGGACTCCGAGAAGCCACCCTGAAGATGTAAGCAAACACCCAGAATCTGGTGTCAGAAGGCATCTTGGGCAGTCCAAGGCCAGTGGCTGAAGAGTGAGGCCCCACAGGGGAGGGGTTGGGCAAACAACTGGGGCCGCGCGGGCAGCGTGGACTTGCCAGGAAGTGGAGGCCCTGAGCTGGGCTGTGCTAGGGAGGGATTTGGTGGCAAAGCAACCCAAAGCCAACACCAAGCTCTATGCAACCTCTAATCAGTCAGGAAGAAGGATATCACTGGGGCGGGTGTGGCCCTGGGGCTTTGGGGTGGCTTGTCCCTAAAGTAGCACCTGGTCCCAAACCATGCTCACAGAGGCTTCGAGCCACAGCCCAGCTCCTGCACTCACACCTGAGCCACTGTTGCCTGTCCCAGGCTGGCCTCCCTGCAGCAGCAGTCTGCTCTTTCAGCTGCTGCCACCAACCCTGAAAGATGGCACCTGCCCTTCTTTGCCACAGGATAAATCCGAAATGCTTGGCTGGCACTGAGGGTACAGCGCAGGAAACCCCTCTTCTTGTGCCCCAGGGAGCAGGGCTCTGTGGAGTCCCACAGGCTATACAGTGGAAGGATCCTAGTGGAAAGTGACAGCAGCACCAAGGCAAGAGGCCACTGGCCCTGGGAATAGGTGGAGAGGGCTGATGCATCTGCAGCAGCACAGGGACACGAGGTCTTGATTGCTTCTCGGCCCTGGGGCACCAGTTCAATCCAAAGCCCTTCTTGCATGTTTTCCAGACCCCCAGAAGCCAACTGTAGCCGTGCCCTGCCTTGCTCACATCTTTGGGGCTACATGCACATGTCACTCAGGCTGTCTGCACCTCCCTTTCAAGGTGAGCCTGCCAGACCACTCTGGGGAGGCTGGTATCTAGTGGCATTGTATTTTGCACTAACTGCTGCTCTCTGCTGAGTTTGGACTTGTTAGTACTATGGCCCGGCAGCTGAGAGTCCTACATGTGCACCTGGTCCCTTCTCTGTCTCCTTCAGGGCCGGGTGTTCTGGGGGATTGAGAAGGGAGGCCAGCAGCAGACAGCCAGGCAGGCGAAGTGCTTCTCCCAGGCCACCCCACATCCTGCTCCTCCTACCCTGACCCAAGGGCCGGGCCCTGTTAGGCATCTGTCCTCTTGGGCATGGGGTGGGGAGGTGAAATCTAGAAATCAAGACTGTGTTAATAGAGCAGGGAGAAGGAAGGGAGGTTGCTTGGAGGATGGGAGTGTGGGTTCCAGAGTGGGCCAAGGGCTAGGCTCCTTCTTCCAGGCCCAAGGGGCAGTGGGGAGGAGGGAGTGTGGGGGTCAGTCCCCAGTCTAGGGCAGTGAGGTCCTAGCCAGGATGTGGGAGGAGCCTAAGTCTGGATTCCCAGGCCCACCCAGGCCCTGATTTTGTAAAGTTCCCTGGAGCTGGGGGCCTGGACCACTGAGGCTATCGGGTGAAGCAGGAGTCTGGCAGCAGATTCTGAGCCAGCCCTGGGGGTTCTGAGCAAAGGGAGAACAGAGTGCAGGGGCCTTGGGGACTCCGCCTCCACCTACCTCTGCTCACGCCCACATGCAGCCCAATGACTCTGGCAGGAGGGAGGCAGCCTGGCGGGACTGGGGAGCCGGTGGGAGGGCTCCCGGCCTCCTGAGCACTGGTTTTATTGTGAGCAGGGGAGCAGCGGTGGCTGTCACACAGCACACTGGCCCTCCTGGCAGCTCAGTCCCCAGTGAACTGCCCCAGCTGAGCCCGGCCCTGGCACTGATGCTCGGCAGAGACCTTGGAGGACGCCTCCCCTCTCAGGACTTGTGCTGGTGGTTCCTGGGGCCTGCAGGCTTCTTGGGAGATGGGGCTGCCCGCGGCCCCTCTAGGACCTGGCTCCGGATGAGCTCTGCGTACAGTCCGCCTTTCCTCAGGAGCTCTTCATGGGTCCCAGCCTGGGGGACGGGAGGGAGGGACGATAGTTGCTCTAACCCAGTGCGGACTTCATAGCCCCAGAAGGGCGGAATTCTTTACTAGTCATTGGACTCTCATGGTCACTTAAGCCAGTGTCCTTTCTGGGGACACTCTGAAAGCAAAGCCCAGTGGGAAAGGAACTGGCAATGGCACAAATGCATTAGTCAGTGCCACTCCCCACTTAGCTGAATTTTGGAAGAACCCAATTCCTCCTGTCCTCCTTACAGAGCCCAAGGCTCTAACTCAGGACCTGATGCCCACAAAAGCCCCTCAGCCTTTGCTTAAATGAGTGGCTGGCGGCTATGAGCCCCCACGTTGCCTCTGGGCCTGCTCCTGACTGGTCTCCGATCGGGGTGCCTAGATTGGGGTGCCCAGCACTGCCTGCTCTGCACCTCAGCCCCTGGGCAGCCAGCTCTGCCCAGGCCCCACCCTGCATAGCACCATACGCTTTTCTCAAGTACTTTTCCTTTTGATCCTGGAAGCCAATGGTGCATTATACTATCCCGGGGGACAGAGGAAGAGATGAAGGCCCTGAGCAGCCAGGGCTCGTCTAGGGGCAGGAACTCTTGAATCCTGTGGGATGCTGCTTTCAGAATATGGTACCAAGGCCAGGCCAGACCCTCAGGCAGCTCAGCTGAGCTACCATTCTGCTGTCTGTGGCTGAGGCCATCCCTAACTCACTGACCCTGTCCCCCAGGCCCAGACTAACCTCCCAGACACGTCCGTTGGCCATGACGACAATGCAGTGGGCTGCACGCACAGTGCTGAGCCGGTGGGCAATGACCAGCACCGTGCGGCCTGTGCTGGCCCGGTCCAGGGCCTCCTGCACGACCCGCTCAGACTCTGCATCCAGCGCACTGGTGGCCTCGTCCAGGATCAGCACCGTGGGCTGCTTGATGAGAGCACGGGCGATGGCCAGGCGCTGCTTCTGGCCCCCAGACAGGGTGGTGCCCCGCTCACCTGTGGAGGGAGGGTGCAGGGCAGGGGCCTAAATCAACCCTCAGCTATGCACTTGGGGGTGGCCCACAAAGGGGTGCGGGTCCTTCCTAAACTCCCTTCCGGCTCCTCTAAGTGCCCCTCTTGGCACTGTGCACACTTGCCCTGTCTCTGGGTGCCCCGCACTGTGCACATTCACCCTGCCCCTCTGAGGGTGGGGTGACGCCTCTCAGCCCCCCAGTCCCACATCCCTATGCAGATGAGTGTATGCATTCACACAAACAACACAGCAGGGCTCAGTGCACCACAAAGGAGGTGCCAAATGTCCCTCCCCAGCCATGGCAGGGCCTCAGAGCCAGGATGACATACTCCCTGCCCTGTGCCTACAGCTCTAGCTGCTTTCCCGGCCCCCAGGTCTCTGCTGTTGTGGGAACATCCAGTACCAACACATGGGCTCCTGGAATATGGTGACTCCAGGGCGGTGGGATTCAAAACCCACAGAGGACAGGAGAAGTGGCAGCCTGGGAGCCAAGAAGAACAAAGTGATGGCAGTAACACAGGTCAGCTAGGGGTCAGCCTTGAGAAGGCCCAAGTGACCACAGAGTGTGCTAGGATGAGAGGTGGAAGGAAGGTGCCGCCCCAGAGAGACACAGGGCAGCGCCACACCAGGACGTGCGGAGCGTGAGCAGTGTGGAACACGGCGGAGCAGCAAGCGGAACGCGGAGGGCGGGCTACAGACAGCAGTGCCACAACCGGGAAGGCTGGAGCTCCGTCAGACTGAGGAGTTGAGAAGCCCAGTTAGTTCCGCATCCTGAGATGTGCTGGGACAGTCTGCAACAGTGCCAAGACACTGCACGACAATCATACCCCAGAGGTTGAGAAAAGAAGCCCCGCGAGATAAACACGTAAAGCTGCAAGCTGCACTAGGAACGTGCAGTGTGATACTGCACGTTCCAACGTGGCAGGACCACCGAAGCCCTTTCCTGGGAAGTCAGGAGAGGGACCTGCTCAACTCAATCACCCTATTATAACGAGAGGAGAGACATGTCACAGAAGAAAAGGACAGGAAGGAAACAGGGGCCAGAAGAGGGCAAAGAGTTACAAGGAGTTAATTCCCCATTTCTTCTCTTCGGTCTTGAGAAGTGGTGACCTCTGTTAGGCTCTGTGAAGATTCCAAACGTGGCCGGGGTCCTGTCATATTCTTTTTTTTTTTTTTTTTTTGAGACAGAGTCTCACTCTGTTGCCCAGGCTAGAGTGAGTGCCGTGGCGTCAGCTTAGCTCACAGCAACCTTAAACTCCTGGGCTCAAGCGATCCTTCTGCCTCAGCCTCCCAAGTAGCTGGGACTACAGGCATGTGCCACCATGCCCGGCTGATTTTTTCTATATATATATCTTTAGTTGGCCAATTAATTTCTTTCTTTCTATTTATAGCAGAGATGGGGTCTCACTCTTGCTCAGGCTGGTTTCGAACTCCTGACCTTGAGCGATCCGCCCGCCTCAGCCTCCCAGAGTCCTAGGATTACAGGCGTGAGCCACCACGCCCGGCTTGTTAGCTTTTTTGAGACAAGGTCTCGCTCTGTCCCCCAGGCTGGAGTGCAATGGCGCAATCACAGCTCACTGCAACCTCAAACACCTGGGCTTAAATGATCCTCCTGCCTCAGCCTCTGGAATAGCTGGGACTACAGGCAAGTCCAGCTAATTTTTATTTTATTTTTGTAGAGACGAGGTCTCACTGTTGCTCAGGCTCGTCTCCAACTGAACTGGTCTCAAGCGATCCTTCCGACTTGGCCTCCCAAAGCGCTAGGATTACAGATGTGAGCCACCGCGCCTGGCCGGGATCTCACAATTTGGTGCTTTCTGGGCCTTTGGCCTGGACCACCTGCCTCCCCTACTCTGCCTGGCCAATTCCGGTTATCCAACGTGGCCCAGCTTATCTATGGATCCTACTGAGGCCACATACAGAAAGTTGTGCTCCCTTGGAATGTCCTACATGGGGAGCTTTTAAAGATATTTTGCAACTGGTGTGGGGCAGGCAGGAAGAGGGGCACCGGCTGCAGTAGGGCCTGCAGTGCCAGGGCTTGGGGCCATCTGTGCTGTGCAACCGTACAGACACATTTGAGAAACCAGTTGGACCACGCCTTGGAGAACCAGCGACTGTCTGGCCACCTACGCTGAACTGGCCACCTGTCGGCTGCTGAGAGCGGCCCCAGCTGCTTACCTGCACGTCGTAGTGTGCCATGAGGATGGCAAAGCTGCTCAGGTGGCTGCATTGGCAGGTGGTGCTGCCATTCCGGCTGCCCAACATCTGGCAGCCCGTGGTGGCCCAGTGTCCTCTGTTGCTGTCACCCTTCCAGAAGGCACAGATGAGCTCCTCCCTAATCCTTGGCGTCTCGTTCTGTGATTGGGTGGAGGTGGTCAGAGAGGTTGGCCAGGAGCCCACTCTTGGGTCGAGCCTGAGGAGGTCTACTTTTCACTGGGCGAGTATTTACTGAGCACCTACTGTATATAGCAGGTTTGGGGACACAGCAGTAAAGAGGGGCAGGCACAAGTCCCTGTGCTTGAGGGGCTGACATGCAAGTTGGGGGTGGGAGGTAAAATAAATCCGAAAGCTAATAAATAAGTAACCTAGATAGTGTGTTAGAAGGTAATAGTTGCCATGGGGACTATTAAAAAGTTAAAATGGTACAGGTGAAAGGTGGTGAATGAGTACAGGTTATTTTTTTTTTAGAGACAGTATATTGCTCTGCCGCCCAGGCTGGAGTGCAGTGGCGTCATCGTAGCTCACTGCAGCCTCCAACTCCTGGGCTCAAGTGATCCTCCTGCCTCAGCCTCCCGAGTAGCTGGGACTACAGGCACACGCCACCACACCTGGCTAGTGTAGTCTACTTGCCCATTGTAGAGATGGGGTCTTGCTAGGTTGCCAAGGCTGATCTCAAACCCCTGGCTGCAAGTGATCCTCCCACCTCGGCCTCCCAAAGTACTGTTACAGGTGTGAGCCACTGCTCCCAGCCCAGGTTGTCATTTTACATAGAGTCAGGGAAGGCCCAAATGAGAAGGCTGGAGGCAGATAAAGGACTGAGTCATGTCGGGGAAGAGCATCCCAGGCAGAGGGCACACACAGCAGGCACAAAGACCGTGAGGCGTGTTTGAGGAAGGGGCAGAGTATGGGTGGAGGTGGGGAAATGGAAACCTTGGCTCTGGGCTGAGCAGGGGGGTGGACTCCCCCTCCCCACCTGAGGACTCACCTTGTGGGAGAAGGCGAGAGTGATGGGGGAGGCCAGTTTCTCGGTGTTGGTGTTGCTCAGAAAGACAGAGTTCACGGCCGAGAGGATCCTGACCCGGGCGCCGCGGACGGGACTTTCATAGGTCTCTTCCAGCTCGGCTTCCTTGTCAGGCTCCAGGTCCAAGGAGGCGTCGGCCAGCAGTTTCTCCATGTTCTGGCTGGAGAAGATGCCCGCCACAGTGGGGCCTGGGGGACAGACACACTTGCTGCCTCCTCCCGCCCTCCCTCCCAAGACGTCCCAATTCAGGCTCTGCCAATCTGCCATGATGCCTGGAATCCCTCCCGATGGCGCGGTCATCAGTTGTCCCGTAATCTGAACCTCATCCTGGCCCGTCCCAGCTGCTCCTTTCCCCTCTCCCACCGGTACCCCGCTCCGGACCGCTGCTGTTACCCGAGTCCCCGGCTCTCGCTGTCACAGCCCAGTTCAGCAGCATCCGTGCGTGGTTCTGACCCATGGTGACATTCTTGTTCCCCTTCTCCTGGATTACCAAGGACAGCTCTGAAGGGAGAGGGGCAGAAATTGGGGACACTAGATACAGGCGGGGACCTGGGGCTGGGATAGGATGAGGCCTCACCTGTGCCCGAAGGGGAACGGTAGGTGACGGGCTCTTCAGGCAAGGTCTCGGCCAGGGCCCTCAGGACGTCTTCGAGGCCCAAGAGCAGATGGGTGGCTAGGCGGTGCCGGACGGGAGGGGCCTGGTCGTCCATGTCCCCACAGGCTTCCAGCAGCTCGTCCACCAACTTGGTGAGGTTCTGGGGGTGGTGGGTGACAAAGCCACCCGGTCATTGGACCACAGGGGCTGCCTGAAGGACCCGGGTCTCACCACCCCCCCCCACTGGAGGACACATTTGGGAAGCACAGACACCAGGGAATCATTGAGATGATGACACAGTGGCCAGAAAACAAGTACACGGATGGAGTACATGCGATCCCGCCTGCAACAGCAGGGCTCGGCGCCAGTCCTCCGACCGGGCACAGGCTACCTGCCGGGCTCTGTGCTGATTTGTCGCTGTCCGGCCGCGGCACGTGCCATGCAGCTGAGGCAGCGCTGGAGTGTGAAATACACATCAGCATTTCAAAGACTTAGTTCATCAAAAAGACTACAAAGTATCAAAATATCTCAGCTTTTTCTTTTTATCATTCCATGTCAGAATGGTTAATATTTTGGATCAATTGGGTTAAAGACAATCTTCTTTATTCTTTTTTCTTTCTTTCTTTTTTTTTTTTTTAAAAAAAAAAAACAGACAGGGTCTCACTCTGTCACCCAGGCAGGAGTGCAGCGGTGCAATCGTAGCTCCCTGCAGCCTCCAACTCCTGGGCTCAAGCAATCCTCCTGCCTCAGCCTCCCAAGTAGCTGGGACTACAGGCATGTGCCACCAGGTATGGCTAATTTTTAAATTTTTTTACAGAGACAGGGTCTCACTATGTTGCCCAGGCTGGTCTTGAACTCCTGGTCTCAAGTGATCCTCCCGTCTCAGCCTCCCAAAGTGCTGGGATTACAGGCGTGAGCCACTGTGCTGGCCTAAATAAAATCTTAAGGTTGGGTTTCACTTGTTTTAAAAATGTAGCCATTGAAAAAGTTAAAATGACGTTAAGCGGCTCACGTTATTGTTCTACTGGGCTAAGCACGCAGGTGAAAACTATATAAGGCTTACTCTGCCAGGCACTGTTCTTTGAGTCTTCCTGCTATTAGTTTATTTAAACTTCACAATGACCATAGCAGGCTCCATTTTCATGCCTGTGTAACAGATGGGGAAACTGAGGCCCAGAGCGGGGGTCACTTGCCTGAGGTCACACAGTGAGCTCTTGTGGCCCCGATTCCAGGTGTTTAATTGCTCCCCTCTTGCCATTATACCGCGGTGTGTGTGTGTGCATGTGTGCACGTGTCCAGTGGGGTATTATGGGCATCTACCGTGTGTGTATGCTGTGTGCACGTGTGTCTCTGGCCAGAGGCCCCTGCACTGATTGAGCACTGTCTCCAGCCACACTGAAGCACCCCCTAACACCCCCTACACTGTCCTGGGGTCCCCCAGGGCCCTGACCTTACCTGGATGGTGTCCTTGGCCAACTCTGGCTTGAAGTCTTTGCTGAGGTCCCGGATTTCGTTGAAGAAGCGGGAAAGATTCTGGGGGCAGGGGAGGCGAGGGCGTCAGGGAGCTTTGGGTGGAGCGGGAGCACGGGGCAGGGGCAGATGCCTCAGGCTGCACAGGGGTCCCTGCCTCCTGGTCCCTGCTGGGGCCACTCACCTGGCTGTGGATGCCCGGGGGCGGGGTCCAGTTGGCGAAGGCCGTCACTGCAGGGAACAGGACAGCAGCTGGTCAGGCGCGAGTGTGTGTGTGTGCTGGGGCGGGGGAGGTCCTGGGGCCGGGTCGGGACCTACCTTCGCAGACAGTGACGTTTGCGTTATTCGGAAGCCCTGGTCTGGGCGTCCAGCCTGGGCGGCAGCGGCACTTGTAGGATCCCATGGTGTTGGTGCACACGGTGGACGGGTGGCAGCGATGCTGCCCGGAGCCGCACTCGTCCACATCTGGGGACCCAGAGGAGGGGGTCAGGCCCTGCCCCAGCCCCGACGGGGGCCCCCTCTCCTGTCTGCACCCCCACCTCACTCTTCCCGGAGTTGGTGCCCCTGGGGAGTGCGGACGCTGCGTGTTACGGGGAGCGCGGAGAGGCCCGAGTGCAGCAGGGCCCCGCAGACACCAAAATGTTGTCCTCCCAGTTCCTCAGCTGCCGCCTGGGGTCCCCTGAACCTCCCCATCAGCACCCAGCTCCTTCCCCGGACCCCCAGATCTTGTCACATCAAGTCTCCAGAGAATAAAGGGTGGGTCCAGCATGGAGCCCCCGCATTCCCTCTGCTGGGTGTGTGGGTGCTGGCGTGTGCGACCGGCCGTCTGGTGTGGGTCTACGGCACCGTGGGGTGTGGGCCGCGGACCTTCGCAGACGGTGTTGGTTGGGCCGTTGGGGGACCCGGGAACCGGCTTCCAGCCCCGGCGGCACTGGCACTGGTAGCTGCCCACTCTGTTGAGGCAGTGGGTGGAGTGGTGGCACAGGTGTTGTCCGGAGACGCATTCATTCACGTCTGAGGACAAAGCCAGAGGGTCAAACCCTGCCCCTGACCGGCTCGGGCCTCCCCTCCCCTATCTTTGCACTGCCCCAGACCAAGGGCCATTGTTGCACGTGCCGCCACTTGGTGACCTTCAACTTCACATTCAAAGCAACGTATGGTGGCCTCCCTGCAAGACGGGCACAGCAGGGACCATGGTCCCCAGTTTTTAGGTAAAACCAGGAGGGAAACTGAGTCATGGGGGCTGGACTCCCTGACCAGGGACTCTTGACCGCT
>CAUYRT010040336.1:0-18500 GCA_963574885.1 Lepilemur ruficaudatus
GGTAATTCTAATTTTAGCTCTTTGAGGAATCTCCAAATTCTTTTCCACAAAGGTTGCACCAATTTGCAGTCCCAACAACAGTGTAAGAGAGTCCCTATCTCTCCACATCCTCGCCAGCATTTGTTGTTTTGGGATTTTTTGATAGAGGCCAGTCTCACTGGGGTTAGGTGGTATCTCATTGTGGTTTTGATTTGCATTTCTCTGATGATTAGAGATGACGAACATTTTTTATATGGTTTTTGGCCATTATTCTGTCTTCTTTGGAGAAGTTTCTGTTCATCTCCTTTGCCCACACATTACACTTTTAAGTGCATTTTTATATATCATATTATATACATAATAATGTGTTTTATACATTATTAATTGTTATACCAAAAAATAACCAATAAAGTTCATAAAAACCACAATTTTACTGTGAAAGACCTGACATGCAGAGATATTCAAATAGCAGATTCCACATTTTCTGCCCCCAAACCTGTGCTCATTCCAGGATCTGGTAGACAAGAAACTGGACACTGTGAGGTAATCAGCCACAAAGAGAGGGATGGAACCACCAACATCACATAGTGAAGAGATGCATATCACACCATCAATTTCCACCTTTTGGGGAGGGATGCTAACATATAACCCTCACTGTTGGCCCCCTAAATGGCCCAAGGCAGCCCAGCAGTGCAGTTGCAAAAATGAAGAAGTGCAAATGAGTGTCTCCGAGAGCTGGCCAAGAGGGGTGAAGATGGGGAGCCAATAGATAGTTATGTTCCCAAATTGGCAAGGTGGGGGAGAAGAAAAAGCAGAAAACTAACATTTCTTGAGTACTTACTGTGTGCCCAGCTCTGTATAGTTATTTCATATATATTATGTTTTAAATACTCACAGCAGTGCTCCACAGTCAGTATCAGTAAGCTATTTAACAGATAAGAAAACAGAAGCTAAGGGAGGTTACCTCAACTGTCTGCCAAATTGTAAGTATATTACCTAAGTACCAGGGCCACCATAGAGATAGAAAAATGGCATAAAATGGAATTGCTTGTGTAGGGGCCCCTGTCAGTTGGCGACCCAGCATCTGTCCTCTTCTTCCTCTTTCCTAAAGAAATCTCCATTGTGTTCAACTATCCATCATTTTTCATGTTGGCCATGTGCCTTAGAAACACTTATCCCATTTCTAACTCTGGGTGTAGATTCTAATTAGTCTAAACAAATAATGGATGGTAGTTTCCTGATGACTTTTACTTATAATAGAGTGGGCATATGACCTAAAATTGGCCCAATAAGATTAAATAGAAGAATTTATATTCTGTAGTTGAGGAACCATCTCCACCTCACTCTCTCCCCTCTCTTCCACCATCTCTCTATCCTCATCTCCTTCTCCCTATGTGCTAATGTATGAAATCAAGGGCACAAGCTTTCCCAGTTTCTATTGGCAGCTATCTTGTGACAAAGAGAAGAATTAGCCTGAAGATGAAATAGTGCACGGATGACATATCACACATATGGAGACAACCTGGCTTCTTGATATTTCTGAAGCATGGAGTCAATCAACTCTGAAGCTTGCCTTATTTATGGACTTACTGTTATAAAAGGTAATAAATGTCCTATTTGCTTAAGCCAATTTGAATCAGAATTTATGTTACTTGCAGGCAAAACCCTTCTGACAGTTTTTTGCGTCTTCTGTCTTTACAAAAGATAAGAAAATGACTTAAGTTGGAATGGGACTGGCTGATGAGGAAATGAGAGTGTGGCTTGCTAATACTTATCCTGTAATTGAGTACAGACCCTCCTCAGTTTACGATGGAGTTATGCACCGATAAACCCATCGTAAACTGAAAATATTCTAAGTCAAAAATATATTTAACACACCTAACCTACCTAATATTATAGCTAATATTATACCTAATATTATAGATTTTTAACAATGAAATCTTAAACATGCTCAGAACATTTACATTATCTTACAATTGGACAAAATCACCTAACACGAAGCCTGTCTTGAACTACAGTGTTGAATTTCTCATGTAATTTATTGAATACTGTACTGAAAATAAAAAGCAGAATGGTTGTGTGGGTACTCGAAGTATGGTTTCTACTGAATGCATATAGCTTTTGCACCATCATAAAGTCAAAAATTCATAAGTGGGACCATTGTAAGTCTGAGACTATCTGTAGTTTGAATCCCATCAGTGCTCATCAACATTGAGCACTGTGGCAGCACCACGGACAGCGTCCCCCTGACCTCTTGTGTTCTGTCCTGATGGCTTCCAGATAACTTTGGATTTGATAGACAAAGGCCAGGACTCATGCCATACAACCATGGGGACTAAGAACAGTTTAAACTGGTTTCAATTGAGTGACTAGAAGCTGAGGTGAAACCCTTAATGAGTTAGGAAAGTCCTCGCACTTCATGGTTGTGTAAGATAGTGGTTTGGTTGAGCGGAAAAGAAGTTTCTGAGTGAGTGGGTGGGAGGAATAAGACCACTCCCCTATGGTGTGGGTTAGTGTGCCTGGGGGGGGTTGATTCTCAGTTTTGAAGGTCCAGGAATGCTAAGAATAATTAGAGGTGGGAGAGAAGGATAACAGATAAAAAGGAGGCTTACAGTAAAGGAAAGCAAGGAAGCCCAGGTACTAAAGAACTCTGTTACTCTCTGGGCACTTTTGATAGCCTGAAGGATTTGGGATCTCCCAAAGGAGAAAAAATCCCCAGCAAAGCAGAATAAAGACAAGTTCTGGACCAGTGTTTTATACACACTTCCGACAATAGTTGCAGTATAGAGGCACTTCTTTAGGCAGTTTGTAGGCTGCAATCCACTGCTGGAAAGTTGAAGAGGAAGGAAAGGGGAGAAAAACAGAAGCCCTTAGTTATGGGCACAAATGAATTATTTTCTGGAAATTCCTTAAAAAAAATCTGGGAGAGTTTCAGGGGACTAAGTTCACGCAGTTATGATGTGGGGATCCATAGCTATCAATTTTTAGGTATTGGTGACTGTGTAACCATATTTGGGTTCACAGGCTGCTGAATCCTGAGACATCGGGATTACAGTAGTATGCCCAGGGTGACCAACTCATTCCAGTTTTCCTGATTTTAACAATGAAATCTCCACACCCTGGGAAGTCGCTCAGTCCCAGGAAGACTTAAATGTTTACATTTAAGCATAAGTATCCCCTAAGCATCCCCTACCCATCCAACTCTGAACATATCCCATGTTGGCTATTTTCCTAGTCTGCATTGAAATGGTTCCACAAGACCCAACAAAAATAAAAACTAATAATTCTCACTGCCCTGAGCCTCACTTGAGCTCTTGAAATTATGTTATTACCCTAGTTATAAATCAAGAAGCATCCTAAGAGGAAAAACCTGTACCCAGAGAAGTGAGGGGGACAATGGATAATAAGGAAATGGCAAAAATTGCCAATGTACTAAGTACCACATACCAGATGTCACCCTTGCTTACTTTGGGAAGCTGCCAAGAACCTAATGCGCAAAAGAAAGGCTAGTTCAGATGCCTCTTAAAAAGAAATGAGCCAGGGAACAATTAAAGGCCTTGAATGAGCAATTAGCCCAACTGGCAAAGAATTATAAATCCTCCTTTGATCAAAACAGTTCATTGAAATTATCAGCCTTTGGAGGGAAATTACTCTTTTTGAAATTAGTGAATGTGTCATTAGGGTGATGAAGAGCTACAAAAAAAGGTCAATAACACACTTATCCAGAAAGAAGAGGTCTAAATTCTTTATTCAAAGCCACAGTAATTAAATCAACAATATATTTAGCCAACATGGGATCCTTGAGCTATTATGTTGAATATAACAGGGTAGACTCTGTTCTAAGTTATCTTGGAACAGAGAGGTTATACACCAAACCCAGCCAAGAAAAATAAATGCTTATGTAAACCAAATGGTTTGCTATGATCACTCAAATTCAGTCCTTAGAATGAGCACTGAAATAGAGGTGTCCAGATACCAGATCAAATTTGGTCTATTTATACATTGATTCTGATTTAAAGGCATCCTTCTTCCATGTCCATTGTAGAATATATATCCAATAATCTTAGCCACTTTAACTGCACTGCTTAAGATATTCCAATAATTTAGACCAGTGGTTCTCAAACAGAAGCAAGATTATCCCTCAGGGGCCCTTTAGCAATGCCTGCAGACGTTTTTATTTGTCACACCTGGGGCGGGGGTGCTACTGGCATCTAGTAGGTAGAGACCAAGGATGCTACTAAACATCCTCCAATGTATAGACTAGCTTCCACAATAAAGAATTACCCAGCCCAAAATGGCAGTAGTGCCACTGTGAAGAAACTTTGATTCGGACATACTGTCACTTGAAGTTTGAATTTGCTCTACTTATAAAAAGAAAGGCTTTCTTGACAAATTAATAGCAACAGCGTAATAAATGGAAGTGTTCTTTTAAGGAGTAACCAAATGACAGTATTTGAAAATTTTTCTTGCATGTTAACATCGGATATAAGAATGACAGTTTTTTGTCTTTTCTTTAAAGCCAATCCGTCAGGATTTTTACTGGCAATTGTTCATCAACTATCAGTTCTTCAAAGTATTAACTTTATATATCCATTCAAATTTTTCATACTTTGAACATTTTCACTTATTAACTGGGTATTGCCACACCACTGAGCCAATTATTCAAAATTAGTGAGTTTTTTTAATTATCGTAATGTATTTGTTTTCTATTATATATAGAACGAGAAATAGAGATACATAATACAGTTATCCTAAATGCTCACTTTGGCAGCACATATATTAAAATTGGAATGATATAGTTATCCTAAAATCAGCTAATGTACTCATTTTTTATTTTTAAGCAAATTTCTCTTTAATAAGAACTCAACTAAAAAGGGATTATATAATTTTTATGTTTTTTATCAGGTTAACTAATCATCCAGCTTTTTAAAAAAATATCAAAACAAAACAAACATGTTTCTTTGCTTAAAACTTTGCTTCAGGAGCTAAATTTTGGCTGGGGTTTAGCATAGTATATATTCTATTCCCAAGCATTCAACATTTATTACCTGAGAGACTCCTTTGTCAACAGAGCACATATTAAGTCAGTTACTGGAAGTGTGTTAGGATTATATATGTTAATTTGCATTTGACAAACTTGCCTCCCCAGTGCATGCTGAGACACTAGCTAAATGCTCAGCCTGATTTATATTATCAAAACATAAACAGAAAAGCCAAATCCCTACACAGGGCATAAACACATGAATTACATGACCCAGAGAGGGTTCCCCAGGGAAATGGCAATTTCCAAGAGAAAAAAACTTATTCCATGGAAAGTCACAACCTTCAATGAGTTACATATTTCTCATCTTGTTAGCTTTCTCCAGAGGGATGAAGGAGTGTCCTTAGACATAACAAGAATCATATATATGGTTATATATATATATATATATATGGTAATCATATATACCATTGTCATATTTTAATTGGGGTTTTGGCTCTGCTATTTGGTTTGTACTGTGTAATATTCCTTTCAACCCCCAAAAGCAAGGATGTACCTCCAAGAGAACAAGCTTGGCTCCTAGATTCTGGTGTCACTCTGTCACAGTGTTGACTCTGTGACCTTAAGTGTGACCCACCCCCCCACCAAATCACCCCCCAAAAGCTCCTGTTCAGAGCCTGTCACAGACTAGGCCCAGGAGGGCAGTTTGGCCCACACTAAATATCCACAAGTCCTTTTAGCATAGCTTACAGCCTATTTTGGGGCAGTTTTAGGTTTCCAGAAAAACTGAGCCAAAAGTACATAGAGTTCCCATACACACCCCCTCACCCTGCCTCAATTTCCCCTATTATTGACATCTCACACTGGTGTGTTACATCTGTTACAATTGATGAACCAATATTGGTATGTTATTATTAATTAGGCCTATAGTTTACATTAGAGTTCACTCACTGTGTTGTAAAGGCTTCATGGATTTTGCCACATGCATAATGTCATGTATCCCCTATTACAGTATCACACAGAATAATTTCACTGTCCTAAAAATGCCCTGTGCTCCAACGATTCATCCTTTCACCAACCCCTGACAACCACCAATCTTTTTATTGTCCTTATATTTTTGCATTTTCTAAAATGTCATATAATTGGAATCATACCGTATGGTGTCTTTTTTTAGACTGATTTATTTCACTTCGCAATATATATTTAAGGTTCATCCATGTCTTTTTTTTTTCCTTTTTTTTTAGCTATATAGCTCATTTTTTATCAGTGAATAATATTCCATTGTATAGATATACCATAATATGTTCCTCCATTCAACTATTGAAGGACATCTTGGTTGCTTTCAAAATTTCACAATTATGAATAAAGCTACTATAAACATGCAGGTTTTCGTGTGACTATAACTTTCAAGTCACCTGTATAAATACCTCGGAATGTGATTGCTGAATCACATGGTAAGATTGTGTTTAGTTTTGTAAGAAACTGCCAAATTGTCTTCCAAAGTGGCTGTATTACTTTGTATTCCCATCAGCAATAAATGAGAGTTCCTGGGGCTCTGCACTCTCCCCAGCATTTGGTGGCGTTAGTGTTTTAGATTTCAGCCATTCTAATAGTTCTATAGATATCTCTCTTTTTTTATTATTTGAAGTTCCCTAATGACCTAGCGACTATAATACTGAGCATCTTTTCATATGCTTATTTTTCCATATGTATATTTTCTTTGGAGAAGTATCTCTTGGGTTTTCTTATTATTGAGTTTTAAGAGTTCTTTGCATATTTTAGATTCAAGCCCTTATCAGATATGTCTTTTGCAAATATTTCCTCCCATTCTGTGGATTGTCTCTTCATTCTCTTAGCAGTGTACGAAATTCTCTTTTGCAGAGGAGAAATGTTTAATTTTAATGAACTCCAACATAATTCTTCCATGAACTGTGCTCCTGGTGTTTTATCTAAAAATTCACCTCCATTCAAGGTCAATAGAGTTTCTCCCATGTTACTTTCTAGAAGTTTTATAATTTTGCATTTTAGGCTGAGGTTTATGATCCATTTTCAGTTAATTTTTATGAAAGGTATAAAGTCTGTGTCTAGACTCTTTTTTTTTTTTTTTTGCATGTAGGGGTCCCGGTGGGGCGGGACCATTTGATAAAAAAGACTATCCTTTCTCCATTGAATTTCCTTTGCTTCTTTGCCAAAAACCAGTTGACTATATTTGTGTGGATCTAGTTCTAGGTTCTCTATTCTGTTCCATTAATCTAGTTGTCTATTATTTTGCCAATACAAGCTGGACATCCCTAATCCAAAAATTTGAAATCCAAATCTGAAACTTTTTGAGTGCTGACATGTTGCTCAAAGGAAGTGTTCATTGGAGCATTTCAAATTTTGATATTTAGATTAGGGATGCTCAGCTGGTATGTATATACAAATGTTCCAAAATTCAAAAAAAAATATTAACTCCAAAACATTTCTGGTCCCAAGTATTTCAGATAAAGGATACTCAACCTGCACTACTACACTGTCTTGATTACTGAAGCTTTATAGTAAAAATTAAAAAGCATATGATGTCAATCCTCTGACTATGTTCTTCCTCCTCAATATTTTCTTCATAATTCCGGGTCTTCTGCCTTTTCATATAAACCTTAAAATCAGTTTGTTGATATCTACAAAGTCATTTTCAAGGATTTTTGTTGGGATTGTGTTGCAGCTATCAAACAATTTGGGAAGAACTGGCATCTTAACATTGTTGAGTCTTCCTGTCCACAAACATGAAATATTTTTCTATTTATTTAATTCTTCTTTGATTTCTTCATCATAGTTTTCCTCATATAGATCTTATACAGATTTTGTTATATGTATACCTAAGGTTTTTTTGATGTTAATGTAAATAATTGTTTTTAATTTCAAATATCAGTTGGCTGATAGATAAGAAAGCAATTACTTTTGTATATGTATTAGCTTTGTACCAGCAGTCTTGCTATAATTGCTTATTAATTCCAGGAGTTTTTTTGTTGATTCTTTAGGACTTTTTATATAGACAATGATGTCATCTGCAAACAAATATAGTTTTATTTCTTCCTTTCCTTCCTTTTATTTCCTTTTCTTGTCTTATTTCATTAGCTAGGACTTCTAGTCCAGTGTTGAATAGGAGTGGTGAGAGGGGACATCCTTCCCTTTTCCCAGTGTTAGAGGAAAGTGTGATACTAGCTGTCTGTTATAGGTGTTCTTTATCAAGTTGGGGAAGTTCCCCTCTGTCTTAGTCCATTTTGTGTTGCTATAACAGAATATCTGAAACTGTGTAATTTTTTTCTAAAGAGGTTTATTTAGCTCACAATTCTGGTGGGTGGAAAGCTCAAGATTGGGCACCTGCATTTGATGAGGGTCTCAGGCTGCTTCGACTCGTGACAGAAAATGAAAGGGGAACTAGCATGTGCAAAGAGAACACATGATGAGAGAGGAAGCAAGATAACAAAACCAAGGAAGCCAGGACTTTTTAACAGCCTGCTTTCTCAGGAACTAATCCATTTCCATGAGAATTTAGTATCACCAGAGTAAGAACTCACTCACTTCCTCAAAAATGGCACCAAGTCTTCCATAAGGGATCTGCTGCCATGACCCAAATACCTCCCACTATTCCCCAACTCTCAATATTTCCCACTGGGGATCAAACTTAATATGAGTTTTGATGGGGACAAACAAACCACAGCACTATCTATTCCTAGTTTACTGAGAGTTTTTATCATGAATGAGTGTTGGTGTTTGTCAAGTGTTTTCAATGCATCTACTGATATGAGTATATAATATTTTCTCTTTAGTCTGCTGCTGTGATGGATTACATTAACTAATTTTCAAATGTTAAACCAGCCTTGCACACCTGGAATAAATCTTCCTTAGAACTCTGTATAGTTCTTTCTATAAACTATGGATTTAATTTGCTAAGAAGGGTATTCAAAAAGTTCATGGGAAAATGTGTATTATAAAACAACTATGAATGGATTTCAAAATTTTTTGCACCAAAATAAACTTATACTGTTACAACATGTCTGAACAGGATCTAGTTTGAGACACTAAGAAGGATAACATCAGTTTGAAAAGAGTTTTTCTTCATATCTGCAAAGCTTTAAGTCTATTCCAATTCACCCTCTCACTTCTCAAAGCCCATCTCCCTTCAAAGTTGTATGAGTCATATAAGACAATGAATGGTTGCTTGAAAGTAGAAAGCACAGTCACCCATGCAAAGTACATGAACCCCCATATAAATATGGTTGACCTATAACATATACAATAAAAATAGCAATAATAAATGTCATTATTATCTCAATTTATCCTTTCATAAATCAAAACACTAACTATATTATTTGTCTTCCATTCTTCAGAAAATTTTTAATTAAAGATATTAAGGATATTGAGATTTGTTACTAATCATAATTAAACTATCAACTTTACATTTTAAAAATCAACTCAAAATAGATTAAGGATTTAAATGTATTAATAACAGCTAAAACTGCAAAACTCCTAGAAGAAAACAGAGAGAGACACGGAGCCAAGATGGCAGAGTAGAAGCAGCTGCACACACCACTCCCATGGAGAAGATCTGAAGTGTCAGGCAGATATCACCTACAGATGGGATTGGCTAAGAGAGAGCATGGGGATTCAATGAGAAGTGATGGGAGGCACCAAAAGCAATGGAGAGGGAAGTGAGACAGCCCACTGCCAGATCAGCAGCAGCCAGAAGAGGGGCCCACACTTAGGGAAGGGGCAGGGGATAGACCTCCAGGGCTCCACACTCCTGCTGCAGACTTTGCAATCCTAGCTATAGGAGGGCCTCTCTGCCCTCACAGGCCTCCAGACTAACACAGGGAGCTGCCTGCAGCATTGCTCCAGAGGGCGGGCACAGTAGGGTCCTGTGGACTTCCAAGCCTTGAGCTACAGAAGACACCATTCTGTGAGCACAGCCCCAGAGAACTACATCTGCCCAGGGGCCAGTGCCACCACCACTGAGGGGTGCCCACACCACTGCCACTGATGCTGTTGCTGTGGGACACAGGTGGGAGCAAACCCCCATGGCCCCGTCTCTGCTGTGACTGCTCAGAGGGGTGCACCCCACCACCACTGCTTCTGTTGCTGCTGCAGGCCCCAGGTGGGAGCAAAGCTCTGTGGCCCCCCACCTCTGCTGCCACTACTGAGAGGGGCCCACCCCACTGCCCCTGCTGCATCTGCTGCTGCTGCTGGACCCAGGTGGCAGCAAAGCTCTGTGGCCCCCCACCTCTGGCTGCCACTACTGAAAGGGCCCACCCCACTGCCCCTGCTGTGTCTGCTGCTGCTGCAGGACCCAGGCACCAGTGAATCCCCAAGGCCTTCTGCCTCCACTGCCACCACTTAGAGGGAACTGCCTTCCACCTGAGCTTGCAGCAGTGGCCCGGGGACAAGCCTTCCCCTTCACACAAACATCCCCCAGCACCTGCTTGGACTATGACAACCACAGGAAACAGGAAGATACAGAATAGTAGCAATGTTCCTAGAGTTCTGACCCATAGGGTGGACTTCCCCAAGGGGACTGGGAAGTGCTGTGATGCTTCCTATGACAGAGGAGAGTGAGGAGTGCACTCTTCTGCACTGAGAGCACCTGGCTTGTGATCCAAGGTTGTCTGCACCTCTCCCAGTGGAGACACAAGTGCAGAGAGGACTCTGTAGGACAGGAAAGTACTCCCACCACAGAGGAGAAGTAGAACCAGCACCTGGAAAGGGACATGGAGACAGGGACCTCCCTACCTCTAACCACCCTATGCTGTGGATGTAGCCTCCTCTGCTCCCAAGCACAAACCTGTGGCATGGTGGTCTCAACCTGGAAATTTCAGGTCCTTCCTGGGTCTCTACATCACTGAATCCACAGCCAATGCTCCCCAGCACCCACTAAAACGCAGCAGCCTTGGGAGACTGGATTCCATGGAGCTGGGGGCTCACTCCTTTCTCTCTATAAAAGTCACAAGTATTTTTGAGTGCCCCAAGGGCAAAACCTATAGCCTCCCCTGAGGGAGGACAGGGCTAACAGTCCTCTCCCTGAGCTGCCTGTCTCTTCTAGGGGAAGCCTCTCCTCCCTGGAGGCAAATCCCTGGCACAGTCACACTGCCCAGCCACAGTATTTCAACCACAGCCCACAGGAAGTCTGGTAGCCCTGCACCTAGGAAGTTGAGCTGCCTTCACCACCTCTGCTGCAGCTGGGCAAGGGCAGAAGCTGCCATTTCAGTGCTTTGGACCCCTGAATGGCAAAGAGTATTGTCACTGCCAAGAGAGGGAGTTGTGAGTGGCTTGTGCATCCCACAGCTGCCTGCTTCTGCTAATCTTGTCAAGAGAGGCCCTTCCTGTCACAGGCTTGTGGTGCATCAGCCCTTCTCCTGCCTGAGCATTCTTCTTAGCAGCAGAGTTCCCAGCAGAGGAGAACAGGTGAACCACAAAGCCATCTGTTTTGAGCTGAGGGAAGAGATTCCAGATGAGAAAGAACCAACATAAGAACACTGGCAATATGAAAAAACAGGCTCTTTCGACACCCCCAGAGAATCACTCTAGCTCTCCAGCAATGGACTCCAACCAAAAGGAAATTTTTGAAATGTCACATATGAAATTCAAAATATGGATTGCAAGTAAGCTCAGTGGGACCAAATTAAACATGAACCAAAATCTCTGGCCCCCACTCCCTGAAATGTAGGGAATACACGTGTTCCTACAGGTGCAGAGGTACCAACGCAGAGTATGATCTACCAAAGACTCCTCCAGAGTTTCAAAATATACATGACCATGCCTGGATCTCCCCTCTGCCCTCCCTAAAACAAGTCAGCATCTCCACAGGAGGAACCTAAGCATTTATATTATTTGTTAAAGCCCCCAGAATAATTTTGAAATTTTCCACAAGTCAAATTGGCCTGAATGACTTGCAGCAAGTTCAAAATATGAAGATGGGGGATAAAATCCTAGGATGATCTGTGAAATTCCTGTTGGAAAGTGCTAGAACCTCATTTATAATGGATTTGGTAATGGTTCCAAAGGCCACCTAAGAGCCAGAACCAGGATGTCTGCATAAGAATCACTCAGAGCTTAACAAACTGCAAATTAATGAGTCCACCCAGAGTTGGTAGATAAGAGCTAGGAATCCGGATTTTAACTAGTTTCCCAGGTGGATCTTAACTAGCTTCCCAGGTGATCCTAGTGTGTGGTCAGGTTTGGGAACTATCCTTTGTGCATTCATTCATTCACTCATTCATTCAACAAATATTTATTGTGCACTTACTATGTGCCAAGCACTAGAAACTAACCACCAAATAAAACTCAGTGCCTTCCCTTGAGAGGTTCAAAAGCCTCATGGGAGACATTAACCCTTGTGACATGGACCCCATAACACAGTGTGGCAAGTGCTTTAACAGACTATGTGCAAAGGCTGTGGGAACACAGAAGAGAAATTATTTAATTTCACAGAAAAGATGACATTTGAGCTGAACATTGAAGAGAAAGTAGGAGTTTGCTGATTGAAGAAGGAAAGGGAAGTTCCAGCTGGAGGTCTGGAGATGTGAAAGTACATGACATGTTTAGGGACAAGCAGGGACCCCAACATGGTCAGAGCAGAGGGAGCATGGGGGAAAGTGGACACTGGGCCAGGGTGACAGGCCAAAGCCTGGTGGAGAAGGGCTTGGTTTCATACTATGGGGAACCATCCCTTGTTTATAAGCATGATAATATGACCAGATCTGCATTTTAGGGAGATAACATTGGTGTCATAGAGAGGAGAGAGATGGTGTTATGGAGAGGAAAGAGATTGTGATAAGGAAATTAATTAAGATATGAAAAAGTATCATCACAAAGAAGGGGTCCTGAAATGGGGAAGTGCCCCTGGGATTAGATTTGAGAGAGATCCCATAGCTAGAATCTACAGAAAGAGTGGGTGTTGCTAGAGAGAAAACTACCACAGAAAGATGTCCTTTCTCAGTAGAACTTTGTCTCTTCTCTGCTTCATTCTCACCTGAGCCTCTCACCTCACCCTAGGGAAAGAATGTCAAGCTTCACATATCCTCAGTCCTAGAATCAGTGAAAAATGACACTAAAAAAAACCCACTGCCCCAATCCTTTCAAATGAGCTGAGGAATGAAAATTGTCAAGGACTGTCACTGAGATACAAGGGCTCTGAAGTAACCATCTTTAGCCCCACAATCCTCTCATTGTACACAATGAAGAAAGGAGGCTCAGAAAAATTTAGGTGAATTCTCAGCATCACACAAATAGCTTTTTTAAAATATGTGTTATATCTTCTCTCAGCCCCATTTGAAACTTTCAGCAAGCGTGACAGTCACCCCTGTGTAGTGTGCTGCCTGTCTGCCTTTCTTTAAAGATTCTAAGACAAGCTAGAAATCTATTATTATCTATGCTCTTTTTGATAATCAAGAAATGTCATGGTTTCTCTCAGACTGGAAAGGAGTATGATGGACATCTTGTGGTTGACTTGCAGAATTGAATCTTTCTTTAATAGTATTATCTATCATTGTTATTAGTAGGTTAAACTTGATTAGCACTTTCACTATCTGCATTAGATCAGTGGTCTCAACACTTTCATATCTAATGCTCTCTTCTTCTGACAACTATTTTGAGTCACCGTTCTTTCCTACCCTGAAATGAAATTCATGTAAAATATAATCTACATAATGTTGCAAAGTTTCAATATGATGCCCCAAGTATAATAGAGAAATAAAAGAAAATTAATGTCTAATAAAATAATATACATTTCATATGTGGTACTTGGGCGTGACCACACTTGAAAACACGATGCAGCAGTCAGATGCTTGCACTTACATGTGGAATCCCTGGGAATGCAGCACTTGCAAATGTGACAGATACGGGTGCATGGAATTGACAACTGCAATCCTGTAGGCAACACAGCCATTCCTGAAATGGTGACCAACTTTTGGGAAAATTGAAAACAAAACAAAGCACAATCTTTCCCTGTTTTACACAGTAATCATAATTTTAGAAAATTACTAAAAATAATTTGTGACAGATGTAAAGCAGAGTTAGAGTCTAGGTTCAGATCACTACAGTTTTTTTTATTCCAAGAATGTCTGGTAAGACACTCAAAAGTCACGAATGGTAATTCCACTTCTGGGACAATAGCATAGATGTACTGTTCCCTATTGCTCCTGCTAAGTACAAATAGAAACCCTGAGCTTTATATATAAAATAAACATAAGAAGACTGTGAAAAGTGGAGAGAAAGAAAGCATACCAGTTAAGGCCCATGGGACTTAAAGAATGATACTGGGGTGAGTTCTGTGCTGGGAGTTGGAGACACACGTGGTGGTACATACAGACTTTGTTCATCCTAATAAAAAGGTAACAGTCTAGCAGTGTTTCTCACCTCATGGTTATGGAACCTTAGACTGCAAGAGACTTTAGAAGTAGGGTAAATGTTTAGATGTAGATGCAGAAATCCTCATGAATATAGAAACAGTAATTCTTAACACAATGTTAGCAAATAGAATTGAATAATATAAAAAAAGAAGTATAAACCATGATCAATGTGGGGCTTATTCCAGGGATATAAAGTTGGTTCAATATTCTAAAATCAAGCAATGTAATCCACCATCTTAATAGGGTAAAGAAGAAAAATCACAGAATAATATCAATTTATGCAGAATAATACTGGAAAAAATTTAACACCCATTCATGATTTTTTAAACTTTCAAAAAAATAGTAATAAGGGAAAACATCCTCAATTTTATAAGAAACATCTACAAAACACCTACAGCAATATTATACTTAATGGTAAAAGACTAAATGTGTTTTTTCTCTAAGATGAGGAACAAGGCAAAATATCTACTCTCACCATTCTTATTCAACATGGTGCTGAAAGCTCGAGCCAATGCAATATGGCAAGAAAAGAACAAAAAGGAATAGAAATCAGAAAGCAAAAATAATACTGTTCTTATTTGCAGTTGACATAATTGTCTACATGGAAAAGCTCAGGTCTCAAGAAATCTAAAAAAAAAAAAAAATCCTAGAATAATACGTGAGTTCAGGAAAGTTGCAGGATACAAGATAAACATAAAAATCAATTATATTTCTATATACTAGCAATGAACATGTATATATTTCTATATACTAGCAATATCACCATTACAAATACAATATCATTTAAAATCACTCAAAAAAGAAATACTTAGATATAAATCTTACAAAATATGTACAGTACTTCTATACTAAAAACTATTCAATGCCAATGAAAGAAATCAAAGAGGATCTAAATAAATGGAGAAATGTATGGTGTTCATGGATCAAAAGACTCAGCATTGTAAAGATGTAAATTCCACCCAAACTGACATACAGAGTTAACACAACTATCAAAATTCCAGCAAGAATCTTTTGTAGATACAGATAAGATTATTCCAAATGTACATGGAAACACAGAAGAACCAGAATAGCTAGAACAAAAATAAAGTGGTAGGAATCAGGCTACTATTTTTCAAGACTTATAATATGACTACCAGAATCAAGACTGTGAGATACTCATGGAGGAAGATCAATGAAACAGAATAAAGACTTCAGAAATAGAACCACACAAATATGACCAACTGATTTTTGACAAAGGAACAAAAGCAATTCAATAAAGAAAAGATAACCTTTTCAACAAATGGTGCTGGAAGAATTAGATATCCATAGGCAAAAAAAAAAGAACCCTGGCCTAAATCTCACATCTTAAACTGACTCAAAATGGATCACAGACTTAATTAAATGTTAACCATAAAACTATAAAACTTTTGGGAAAAAAACTTAGGGGAAAATCTTCAGGACCCAAGGATAAGCAAAGAATATTTAGACTTGACACTCAAAGTATGATCCATAAAAGGAAAAATGAAAAATTGGACTTCATCAAATATTAAAAAGTTTACCCTGAAAAAGACCCTGTTAAGAGGATGAAAAGACAAGCTATGTACTGGGAGAAAATGTTTGCAAACCATGTATTCAACAAAGAACTAGTATCTAGAATACACAAGGAATCTCAAAATATGACAGTAAAAGAAAAAATCCAATCCAAAAATGAGAAAATGACATAGACATTTCACCAAAGAAGATATACAGATGACAAATAAACACATACAAATATTTTCACATTAGTAACCATTAAGAAAATGTAAATTAACACCACAATGAGGTATCTCTACATACCTATCAGAATGCCTAAAATAAAAAATGGTGAAAACACTAAATGCTGGCAAGGTTATGTGGAAACTGGATCACTCATACATTACTGGTGAGAATGTAAAATGATACAGCCACTCTGGAAAGCAGTTTCTTTAAAAAAAAAAAAAAAAACTAAGCGTGCAACTACCATATGACCCAGCAACTGCACTACTGGGCAGAGAAATGACAAGTTATGTTCACACAAGAACCTATACATGACTGTTTATAGCAACTTTATTTGTAATAACCCCAAAGTGAAAACCAAGATTTCCTTCAATGGGTGAATGCTTAAACAAATTGTGGTATATTCATACCATGGAATACTACTCAGAAATAATATCTACACATAACAACTTGGATGAGGCCAGGCACGGTGGCTCACGCCTGTTATCCTAGCACTGTGGGAGGCCGAGGCGGGCGGATCGCTCAAGGTCAGGAGTTCGAAACCAGCCTGAGCAAGAGCGAGACCCCGTCTCTACTAAAAATAGAAAGAAATTAATTAGACAACTAAAAATATATATAGAAAAATTAGCCGGGCATGGTGGTGCATGCCTGTATTCCCAGCTACTTGGGAGGCTGAGGCAGGAGGATTGCCTGAGCCCAGGAGTGCGAGGTTGCTGTGAGCTAGGCTGGAGCCACGGCACTCTAGCCTGGGCAACAGAGTGAGACTCTGTCTCAAAAACAAAAAAACAAAAAAACAAAAACCGCAATCGGGATGATGAGTCCAGAGATCTCAAATTACAAAGTCAACCAGGGCCAGGCGCGGTGGCTCACGCCTGTAACCCCAGCACTCTGAGAGATCAAGGTGGGAGGACTGCTTGAGCTCAGGAGTTTGAGACCAGCCTCAGCAAGAATGATACCCCGTCTCTACAAACAACAGAAAAAATTAGCCGGGCAGGGTGGTACTTGCCTGTAGTCCCAGCTACTGGGGAGGCTGAGGTAGGAGGATCGCTTGAGCCCAGGAGTTTACAGTACCTTTGCAGTGAGCAACGCAAAAAAAAAAAATCTGGATTCATGATGTTTGTGATGATGTTGGACACAGGACAGGCCCTCTCATACCCTACTGTCAAGAGAACAAATTTCTACAACTTCTGTGGAGGGAAATTCAGCTGTATCTATCCAAATTGCAAATGCATAGAACCTTTGGCCAAGCAGTTCGATATCTAGGAGTTTACAGATATCTATAGATAAATTCACACGCAGGTAAGTGATTCATGTACAAGGTACAACATTGTGTATAAAGGCAAAAGATTGGATTTTTTTTTTTTTGAGACAAGAGCGTGCTCTGTTGCCCAGGGTAGAGTGCAGTGGTGTGATCATAGTTCATTGCTCCTTCCAACTCCTGTGCTAGAGCCATCCTCCTGCCTCAGCCTCCCAAAGACCTGGGACTACAGATGCAAACCACCGCACTCCCCTTCCCCGCCGATGGATTACTTTTTAAGAGAAAAATGCATACGTTTTATTTTTATTTTATTTTTTTTTGAGACAGAGCCTCCACCGTGTTGCCCGGCTTCAGCCTAGCTCACAGCAACCTCAAACTCCTGGGCTGAAGCGATCCTCCTGCCTCAGCCTCCCGAGTAGCTGGGACTACAGGCATGAGCCACCATGCCCGGCTAATTTTTTCTATATATTTTTAGTTGGCCGATTAATTTCTTTCTATTTTTTTTTTTTTTTAGTAGAGACGGGGTCTCGCTCTTGCTCAGGCTGGTCTTGAACTCCTGACCTTGAGCGATCTGCCCGCCTCGGCCTCCCAGAGTGCTAGGATTACAGGCGTGAGCCACCGCGCCCGGCCACATTTTACATTTTAAAAAGAAGCTGGAATAATTGAACATCCATGTGCAAACAAAGAAAGAACCTGGATCTATACCCAATACCATATTTTAAAACTAGCTTCAAATGGATCATAGATTTAAATTTAAAATCTAAAATTATAAAACTTCTACAAGAAAACAGAGAGGACATCTATGTGACAAGGGGTTAGGCAGATTTCTTAGATACAGCATGAAAGCACGATCCATAAAAGAACAGACTGACAAATGGATTTCATCCACATTAAAAACTTATGCTCTGAGAAAACTATGCCCCCACAGACTGGGAGAAAATATTTGCAAAGTGAATATCTGATCAAGGATTTGTACTGGGATTATATAATATAAAGAACCTTCAATGCTCAACGATAAGAAAACAAGCAAACCAACTAAAAAGAGGAAAAAGGGGCCAGTCGCGGTGCTCACACCTGTAATGCCAGCACTCTGGGAGGCCGAGGCCGGAGGATCACTTGAGCCCAGGAGTTTGAGGTTGCTGTGAGCTAGGCTGACGCCACGGCA
>CAUYRT010040337.1:0-16043 GCA_963574885.1 Lepilemur ruficaudatus
GGATCGCTTGAGCCCAGGAGTTTGAGGTTGCTGTGAGCTAGGCTGATGCCACGGCACTCACTCTAGCCCGGGCAAGAGAGCGAGACTCTGTCTCAAAAAAAAAAAGAACCCTCAAAGAGACAGGAAACCTTTCTTCCCATAGTAGTGGTTGATGATAATGAAATGAAGATCCCTATGGAGAAATTGGAAGAAACCGTGTAATTCCAAAACTTAATTCAGCAGTTTCTGTTATTAAAGAGTGTGTTACAATTTAAATATTCATAAGGCAATTGGTTAAATAACAGTATATCCATACATAAATATGTGCTAATATAGTAATGTGTGTGCCAATGTAGAACAATCTTCAAGATATGTTAAATGGAAAAAACAAGGTGCAGAAGAGCAAGGCACATGTACCATGTTCCCACTTATGTTTGTTTTTTTTTTTTTTTTTTCGAGACAGCAGTCTCACTCTGTTGCCCAGGCTAGAGTGCCATGGCATCAGCCTAGCTCACAGCAACCTCAAACTCCCGGGCTCAAGTGATCCTCCTGCCTCAGCCTCCTGAGTAGCTGGGACTACAGGCATGCGCCACCATGCCCAGCTAATTTTTTTCCATATATAATTTAGTTGGCCAATTTCTTTCTATTTTTAGTGGAGACAGGGCCTTGCTCTTGCTCAAGCTGGTTTTGAACTCCTGACCTTGAGCCATCCTCCCGCCTTGGCCTCCCAGAGTGCTAGGATTACAGGTGTGAGCCACCACGCCCAGCCTCCCACTTACTTTTTTTTTAAAAAGAGAGTGGTGGAAAAGATGTGCATATACATATGTCTTTTTATGGGCACATCCATTCCTGAAAGGACATATAAGAGAATATTAATGGTGGTTGTTCCTAGGAAAGGACGCTGGAGTTTGAATCTAGGATGGGAAAAAGTCTTACATTTCATTATGTTAGTTTATTTATTTATTTGTTTGTTTATTTATTTATTTTTTTTTTTGAGACAGAGTCTCACTCTGTTACCTGGGCTAGAGTGCCATGGCGTGAGCCTAGCTCACAGCAACCTCAAACTCCTGGGCTCAAGCGATCCTCCTGCCTCAGCCTCCTGAGTAGCTGGGACTACAGGCAGGCACCACCATGCCCACCTAATTTTTTCTATATGTTTTTAGTTGGCCAATTAATCTACTTTTAGTAGAGACGGTGTCTCGCTCTTGCTCAGGCTGGTTTCGAACTCCTGACCTTCAGTGATCCGCCTTGGCCTCCCAGAGTGCTAGGATTACAGGCGTGAGCCACCGTGCCCGGCCACCCCATCTTAATTTTTTTAGAAATATAAATTGCTGGCCAGGCACGGTGGCACACGCCTATAATCCTAGCACTCTGGGAGGCCAAGGAGGGAAGATGGCTCAAGGTCAGGAGTTCGAAACCAGCCTGAGCAAGAGCGAGACGCCGTCTCTACTAAAATATAAAGAAGTTGATTGGTCAACTAAAAATATATAGAAAAAGTTACCTGGGCATGGTGGCGCCTGCCTGTAGTCCCAGCTACTCGGGAGGCTGAGGCAAGAAGATCACTTGAGCCCAGGAGTTTGAGGTTGCTGTGAGTTAGGCTGACGCCACGGCACTCTAGCCCGGGTGACAGAGTGAGACTCTGTCTCAAAAACAAAAAAATTATTTTGGGGAAATGTAACATTTTCCACTAATGTACAATGGGAATGTGGAATCACCTTTTTGGAAAAGCGGCACATTGTAATGCAAGGATTGCAAATATGTGGTGGGTGTGCCACCATTTCCTCTTTCTTTACTCACCACAGAAATCAATAATTAATCATGGCTGGCTTTCCTAATGAGTGAGACTTGACTACGGTGTTCAAGGCAGTCATTACCACTTACCAAAGCTGATAACGTTATTAACACATTCACTGCTGTAGACAAACAAAGCCTGACTTGAAATAAGATAATCTGGATTTAAGTCCTAGCTGTACTGTTTTCTAGCTTTGTAACCTTGAACAAATCATTTTGTGCTTACTCTTAAGATGTATATTAAGGTCCTACTGTGTACCAGTACAGCACTATACTAGGTGCTGGGAGTATAGTTTGAATAAGTCAGTGTAGGGGTCCTTGTCCTCATGAAGTTTCAATTTTAACTTCTTAGAACTTTGGCTTCCATATCCATAAAATGAGACCATTGAACCTTAGACATTATTGATTATAGTGGGTATTCTGTCTACTTGATAACATAGTCCTTTTTATGTTTTTATTTTTATTTCCTCCCAACTCATTATGCAAAACCTTTATATGTTTTAAAATGGGTAAGGGGGAAGCTTCTAGTGGCAAGGAATCCTTTTTTTTTTTTTTTCTTTTGAGGCAGATATAACTCTGTTGCCCGGGCTAGAGTGCCGTGGCATCAGCCTAGCTCACAGCAACCTCAAACTCCTGGGCTCGAGCAATCTTTCTGCCTCAGCCTTCCAAGTTGCTGGGACTACAGGCATGCACCACCATGCCTGCTAATATATATATATATATATATATATTTATATATATACACACACACACACACACACACACATTTTTAGTTGTCCAGCTAATTTCTGTCTATTTTTTTTTTTTTTGAGTAGAAATGGGGTCTCGCTTGTTGCTCAGGCTGGTCTCGAACTCCTGAGCTCCAATGATCTGCCCACCTCAGAGTGGATCCCAGAGTGCTAGGGTTAGAGGTGTGAGCCACGACATGCGGCTGCAAGGAGTCCTTTTGAAGTCACCAGTTCCTAGGGTTAAATCCCCAAGTTCCCACAATAGGGAAAAACTTTTGTGATACCACAAAAGTCAGGCTACTGGGGGTAATCCATGGGAGGCTCTTTCATAACAGGACAAGGGGCAGGTGAGTTTTAGCTTGATGCAAGTACAAGGACAGATTTGCTCCAGCTGTTGACTGCTTGAATTAGGAGAAAAAGCACTGATGTAGATTCAGCCTCTGCACAGTAATTTTTCAGCCACTGGAATATGAAATTAGATTTCCTGCCTAGATTGGGTATGCATGTTTTGTGATCTTAAGGTAGTCTCTTATCCTTTTTGTTCTATAGTTTCTATAGGTAATGTATATTATAAAAAGATGGCTGGTATATTATAAAAAGAGGGCACAGTGGTGTGCACCTGTAGTCCTAGTTACTTGGGAGGCTGAGGCAGGAGGATTGCTTGAGCCCAGGAGTTCAAGTCCAGCCCGGGCAACATAGCAAGACCCTGTCTCTAAAAAAAAAAAAAAATCATAAAAAGAAATAAAACAGGCAATGGCAATATGGTGCATAAAAAGAGCATAGTTTTTGAAGCGTCTAACTCAAGGGGTATAACCCCTAGGATGTAACTTAACTTCTCTGATCTGATCATCACTTTTTGTATTTCTAAACTGGGGGTTGTAATAGCAACTCACAGGATTGTTGTAAAATGATATGATATTCGTAACGTCTAAACTATTATCAATATGTGAATATCAAAGTAATGCAAGGTCATTAAAAAATAAAGGTTAAAGTGATCCGTGGTGCTCTAACGTGTACAACATTTGCACACTGAAGAAAATGGACTCACGTGAGTGTGATATGGTAAAAAATTCTTTGCAATTTTAAGCTCAATGGTGTTTAGTAAACCAAGGAGGCAGTATCCCACTGTGTGCTACCTTAGTCCGACTAGAATATTGTGTTCACCTCTGGGTACCACATTTTAAGAGAGTTGTCAGTAAACTGAGGTATAACAGTTAAGGTTTGAAAACATCATTATGTGGTAGTGGAACAAAAATACTTTGTCCAACAAAAAAAAAGCAGTAGGTCCCTCAAGTTAGTTTTAAATCTTTAGAGGGTTACCACATAAAAGAAAAATTGGTCTAATTAACAATACCAAAAGGCAGAACTATGACTAGTAGGTATAAGCTACATACAAGCAAGTAATTTCTAACAATATTGCTCACAAAGAGAATGGGCTGACTTGTCAATTAAGAAGCTCTCTCTTTAGATATTTGGGCAGAAGTCAGATGTCCATTCACCATATATTCTACAGAGATCATTATTGTAACAAATGGGATGTTTTATAACTCTAAGATTATGTTATAATCTTAGAATTGTATTTATGTGTATAATATTTATGTATATTTTACATTTATAAATATAATTTATTCTATGTTGTATTTGTAATATATAATTTATAGTTGTATACTTATATAAATTATATATTTATAGTGCCTAAATTATATATTTATATGGCTCTATGTTTTTACTATAAAGAATACTCTTGAGATGATGCAATTATAATCTTACCTGTTCTTCACAGCATGATAAGGAAAAAAGAAGATGGGTTTTGATACTAGGCATACCTGAGTTTGAATTCTAGCTTTATCACTTAATAGCTCTGTGTGCCCTGGAGCAAGTTATTAAACCACATTGAGCTTGATTTCCCTAATCTGCAGAATAGGGATACCAATACCTGATTTGCAGAGTATCGTGAGGCATAAATGAAAAACGGGCATAATATATGCAGACCTAATAGAATATCTGGTACGTGGTAGATTCTCAACAAAAGTTAATGCCCCTTGTCTCCCTCATGACTTAAAAGTAATTGATTTAGATTTAATCAGTAAATCTCTTTGGTCTTCTAGGTGAAAGGCAAACTGAGTAAAATCATGCCCAGGTAATTAGGCTGCAGGGAAAACAATAGGAAGTATAGCAGTCTTCTTGTAAGAAATTATATCTTATAAAGGGGAAAAAATCACATTAATTATGATTTAAAGAAAAACAAAAAAAAATTGTACTTTAAGCTGGAAAGTGTTAAAATGCTAAATAGGGGGGGAATCTAAATATTAAGAATATCCTTTTTTCCTGGGGATCTATTGTATAACGTGGTGACCACAGTTAATAATAATGTATTGTATGACTTGAAAATTGCTAAGAGAGTAGATTGTCAGTGTTCTTACTACAAAAAAATAAGTATGTGAGGTGATGGATATGTTAATTTGCTTGATTTAGTTATTTCTTTAATCATTCCACAATGTATACATATTGTATCAAATATCCCATTGCACTCTATAAATAGATACAAGTTTTATTTGTCAGTTATACCTTAATAAAGCTGAAGAAAATAAATAAATCCTGATATGTTTTGCATCAAAAAGAATATGGTTTTCACTTCTGAAATTAAGTATGGAAAGTAGTGTAAAATACTGGATAAAACTGCCTTTGCCTTACCACTAGGTGGCAGAAACAATTACATTTATTTCATAAAGGTCTAGGTATGAATTGCTGTTTCTCCAATATTTATATTTATGTTATTTTTATATTGTTTTATGATTAAACATGTAGTTTAAAGTATTAAATATTGATTAATTTTGCTCTCATTTTTCAGTGCTAATGAAGGCACGGGACATTTTAAGGTATTTTACTTTTATTTTTCATTCATTTCTCAAGAGGACTCTGTAGTACACAAGTTTGAGTCAGATTAGCAACCAAATGGAGATTGTCTTCAATTACAACAAAAATATTTTATAAATAAAAGTTACTTAAATATGAAACACATTTAATAATACTCATAATAGGTTTATGAGGAAAAGTTATTAAGTAGGGATTTGTTATTCAGAACGGTAGTCTGAGGAAAATTAAGTGAATACTTTTTAAAACTCTAAAACCAAATGCTGTGTTAATTTGGTCATAAAAAATATTTCAAAGCATTTTTTGCATAGTTGGCATTTAGATTTAAATATGAGCTTAAAATTTTATTTGCATGTAACATTTTTGACTCAAGTTAACGTGTCCTAACTTGTTACTTTAATTGTTCAGTAAGAATGAACTCCTTTGTAACATATTTAAGTTCAAAGTTGTTTTAAAAGCTCCACAATCACAGATGCCATTGTATATAGCGTTGCTATTAACACTATAGTGTGGCCGGGTGCAGTGGCTCATGCTGGTAATCCTAGCATTCTGGGAGGCCGAGGCAGGAGGATCACTCAAGGTCAGGAGTTTGAAACCAGCCTGAGCAAGAGCGAGACCCCGTCTCTGCTAAAAATAGAAAGAAATTAATTGGACAGCTAAAAATATATAGAAAAAATTAGCTGGGCATGGTGGCGCATGCCTGTAGTCCCAGCTACTTGGGAGGCTGAGGCAGAAGGATTGCTTGAGCCCAGGGGTTTGAGGTTGCTGTGAGCTAGACTGACGCCACGGCACTCTAGCCCCAGGCAACAGAGTGAGACTCTGTCTCAAAAAAAGGGGGGGGGATAAATCAGGCTTTATAGGTGGAATTGTGAATATATAAGGAATAGGTGACTTTGATCTGTTTAGATTTTCAGTGACTTTGTCAAAGTCTCTACTAAAATTGGGTGAATTATACCTGGTTGGATAGAGTGTACTGTTTTGCTTTGTGAGCACACTAGCTTAGAGATGTGAATTAAAGCATAGGAATAGATAGATTCTTCTCTGGATTAAGTATATTGTACATGTTTCTCTGAGATCAGTGTGATGGAGGGAATGCAGAGTTAAGTCCTCATGATTTTTGGTAACTGTGAACCTCACTTAAGTTTTAAAATGTCAAGCTAATGGTGATTTAACATGAGGAAATTGTTTCAGAGCAATGTGGTAGGTGGGAGAATGGCAGATAAGTTTCTGTACGGTTTGAGCACAGGATTATATGCTATTAGTGTTCCCTGAAGACATCTATCTGTCCAATGAACTGTGGTAGCCAGACAGGCCAAAAACCTCATGAAGAAAGAACTAGAGAATGAATGGAAATACTAGACTACTGTTGCTGCAGAAGCACATGTGCACCTAGAATATTTATGCATTAGTAGTTCTGATCTTCCCATATCAAAAAATCTGTGGTGACAATACCATCTGTGAAATGTTCTTGCCAAAACAAATGTGAAGGTGATCATGCTTTTAGATTTAACTACTAATTTATAGAAAATACCAGGGACAAAGGAACATGCTAAATGACACTGTGGGAATATAAGTCAAATCAAGACAGTGGAAAAGTACATCATGGCAACCAATTCTGTGTCTTCAGCAAATAAAAAGGAAAGAGGTGAAGAAGGAGCCTATAGATGGGACCTGTTGATTAAAATGGTTCAAGGGACATATAAATTAATTGCAATGTATGAAGCTTATTTGGATTTGATTTGAAAAATAAACTGTGAAAAAAAAGGAAACACTATAAAATTTTTTGAGATTAAAAACCCCAAATTAGAAACAACCCAAATATCCATTAACTGATAAATGGATAAATAAAATGTTATATTTTCATTGAAAACATGCTAAGTGGAAGAAGCCAGCCACAAAAGGCCATCTGTATATTATATGATTCCATTTATGTGAAGCAGGGAAATCCATAGAAACATAAAGTAGATTGATGGTTGCCAGAGGTGGGGGGAGACATGAAATGGGGAGTGACTTTTAATTAGTACAGGTTTCTTTTTGGGGTGATGAAAATATTCTGAAATTAGATAGTGGTGATGGTTGCACAACTTTGTAAATATACTAAAATTCATTGAATTGTACACTTTTAAAGGGTGAATTTAATAGTAGGTAAATGGTATCTCAATAAAGTTAATTTTTTTTTTTAATGATTAAGCCAAGCTGGACATGGCGGGGTGTGCCTATAGTCCCAGCTACTGGGGAGGCCAAGGTTGGAGGATTGCTTGAGCCCAAGATTTCAAGTCCAGCCTGGGCAACATGGCAAGACCACATCTCTTAAGAAAGAAAAAACTAAGCCAATAGAAACTTTGAATAGAAGCATTGTCTATAATTTGCTTGGTGTAAATATTTCAAGAATACAAAAATGTAATTGGTAGATAATATATGTGTAAGTTAGAATTTTAATTTCAGTCCATCACTGATTATTTATTCACTCATTCATTCATTTAGAGACAGGGTCTCTCTCTGTCACCCAGGCTGGAGTGCAGTGGTGCAATCATAGCTTACTGCAGTCTCAAACTTCCGGGCTTAAGTAGCTGGGATTATAGGCACATACCACCATGCCTGGCTAATTTTTAAGTTTTTGGATAGGCAAAGTCTCACTATGTTTCCCAGGCTAGTCTGGAACTGCTGGGCTCAAGTGGTCCTCCCTCATTGGCCTTCCAAAGTGCTGGGATTACAGGCGTGAGCCACTGTGCCTGGCCTTCACTGTTTCTTAAAACGCTGTTTTTATACTTTTATATTATCTGTGAGTTCAAATTAAACCCTGCTCACTAAAATGATGACTAGTTGTTAAACTGTTCACCGTTGTAGACCTGTGGCATGAAACTTACAAGTTCTATTTGCTACATTAATTTAGAAGTGTTTCACAAAGTGGTAATAATGTAGTCCAAAATCATTTTCCTAGGAGTCTTTTTTTTAACGTTTTACTATGGAAAAATTTTAACATACTGAAAAGTAGACAGAATGAACTTCCATGTATCCATCATCAGCTTTACCAATTGCTAACTAATGGCCAATTTTATTTCTTCTATTCCCCATCTACTTACCTCTCTTCTGGTATTATTTTGAAACAAATCACTAGCAGTATCGTACTTTATCTGTAAATATTTCAGTATTCTTAAAGGATGAGTCTCTTTTTTTTTTAATGACCATGTAGCATATCTTAAAAAGTTATTAAATAGCAGCCTCATGAAAGATAAAAATAAGTTGGTAAAACTATTCTGGACTAAAGGAGATTACAGAGGCATGATAACCAAAAGTAATGTGTGATCCTTCTTTAGATCCTAGGTTGAACTAAGAATAATTTATACAGGACATTGTTAGAACAATTGGAGAAATTTGAAATTTGGACTTATTTAGATAATTATTAATACATTGTATTAATGTTAAATTTCCTGAATACTTCTGCAAATTTCCTGATAATTATATAGTAGTTATGTAGAATTCCTTATTCTGAGAAGATAACTGCTGATATATTTCAGGTAAAATATTTCATTTCCTGTAA
Organism: Lepilemur ruficaudatus; assembly: GCA_963574885.1. Lineage (NCBI taxonomy): Eukaryota > Metazoa > Chordata > Mammalia > Primates > Lepilemuridae > Lepilemur > Lepilemur ruficaudatus. The sequence goes on from CAUYRT010040337.1 coordinate 8,914, forward strand.
GTAACTGTCAAGTTGTCTAAGAAAAAACACATACGCATACACACCCATACATAGGAAGAGATAAAGCAAATATATATTAACAGTTGGTAAACTACATAAAAGGCATCAGAGTGTTCATTATACTATTCTTTTTTTTTTTTTTTTTTTTTTTTGAGACAGAGTCTCACTCTGTTGCCTGGGCTAGAGTGAGTGCCGTGGCGTCAGCCTAGCTCACAGCAACCTCAAACTCCTGGGCTCAAGAGATCCTTCTGCCTTAGCCTCCCGAGTAGCTGGGACTACAGGCGTGCTCCACCATGCCCGGCTAATTTTTTCTAGATATTTTTAGTTGTCCAATTAATTTCTTTCTATTTTTAGTAGAGATGGGGTCTGTCTCTTGCTCAGGCTGGTTTTGAACTCCTGACCTTGAGCGATCCACCCACCTCGGCCTCCCAGAGTGCTAGCATTATACTATTCTTACAACTACTTTGTAAGTTTGTCATTTTTCAAAAGGTTAGAGTGGAGAATGAAAAAAATGAATAATTTCTTATGAAATGTTTGGTTAGTGTTCAAAATTTTGATCATCTCAATTGTAGGGCACTTAAAAAAGTGTATCTGATCGGCCATGCAATAGTGTGGGGTTTTTTTTTTTTTTAGCACTTTAAGTCAGGATCCAAATAAAGTTCACACATTGCTATTTGTTTCTCTTTAAATTTCTTTTCTTCTTTTTTTTATAATTCGTTGTTGACAAAACAGAATCACGTCTTATAGTTTCCTATAGATTGAGTTTTGATGTTGCATCTCTGTGAAATAATTTAATATATTCTTTTGTTTTCTCTCTTTGTCATAAACTGGTAGTTAAATATATAAGTGTTGGTCAGAGAGGTTTGATTAGGGGGAGCAAGAATACATCATAAGTGATGGTGTTTTCATTCATCAGGAGGCATATAATGTCTTTGTCTGTGTCTCTTTGTAATGTTAGCAGCCGTTGCTGCTCAGTTGTCTAAGTCTGATTTACTGGAGGTTGAAAAATGATGCTATCATTCCTTCTTTTATTAGATGAAATAGTTCTATAAGAAGAAACTTCTCTTTGTCTATTTGGTTATCTGGTGGTGTGGTTCATGTACTATACCAGTGGTACATTAAAAGCAGGATAAATGCTGATTCTTTCCCTTTATTTATCAAGTTCAAAATAATGATTTGGTTCACTAGCATACTCCAGTCATGGTCAATTAGGTTTTTGGTTTTTTTTCCTACTTTATTATGTGCATTTAAACACCATGTGTAATCCATTTCAGTTACTATCTTTATTGATGTTCAAATTATCCTATCTTGTCATAGTCTGTGATAGCTGCCTGGCTAGACCATGACAAGATGTGACATGCTGTAATAAGATGGAAGATAAGATATTCCAGGCTTATCTTGTTAATCTCTTGCCCCAGATACGGAATCAGTCATTTTTTCAAGCAGTCCTAGTTCCTTTTGGTGGTCATTGGTATTTCAAAATCATAATGTGGTTTCCCTTGCTATTGGGTTAGTCACTGTTTCTAGGCCTTTTCACTTGACAGAGGTAGGAATATTTTTCAAGGTAAAATATATCATGTGTTGATACTATCTTTTTATTGAAAATTAATAAAGAAAAAACTCCACAGATCCTAGACTAGCTTACTTCAACGTCCTTATCAAATTAACCTTTTGTGTTATAGATGGCAGGAAAGATTGCCATACTTAATTTTACAGAAGTTGGGATCTGGAATTTTTTTTTTTCTGTTTATTTTCATATAGTAGGAGGCTATTAGATATCATGGAAAAAATAACAAGTCAACCATCTAGCTGAGAACTGGTTTTGTAGCCTTAATGAAAAAAAAGTATTCTAAAAAACTGGGTCTCAATTATATGAGGGAAAAACACTCTGTTAATTTGTGAGTATGAATTATGAGGACTCAGGTTAACCATGTGAGAAACCTAGTTTTGAAAGCCAAGACAAATTCTTTTTCTTTTACATATTGGCATACTTATAATTCTGTTTTGGGTGATTTAAGACTTACATTATTGATAATGTTAGCTATATTGGATTAATTTAAGAAACGGTTAGAATGAGGTGCCCACCAAGAATTTAGAAATGAGGGAAATTGGATCATCTTCTGCTAATATACCTGAAGCCTGCCATTAAGATGGTAAACTCCAGGAACTGATTTTCAGAAATGCACTGGCAGGCAGGCAGGCAGGCAGGTGTCTACTTAGGTTATCCAAAATAGCAGCTTCTCAAGGCTATGGATGGGATTCTCATGCTAATCAGGCAGTGCCACTTGCAGTGAGGTGCCTCCAATGAGGCACTGCTCTATTTCCTCATTAGTGATTGCCTTCCTTTGTGAGGTATTCATTCCTATACCCACATTGAAAGAATGTGAGAACTTTGCCATTTTTATCTAGACTGTAGGAATGATCATGCCACTGCATTACAGCCTGGGTGACAAAGAAAGACCCTAGTTTTTTTTAAAAAAAAATATTGTTGGCATACTTTTCAGAAAGGGGAAGCTAAGCAGAATTTCTGTTTTTCTTTGATATATAAATTATTAATAACTCACATTTCATAGTAAATTTTTTAAGTCTATTGAATCATCTTTGCTATAAAATATGCTTTTAATGTTTCATGTTTTATATGTATACATATATATTTATTTTGAAAATGGTTTTTATATTTATTTTTGTAGCCATTGGAAAAGAAGTTTGTTCGAGTTTCTGGAGAAGCAACTATTGGACATGTAGAAAAATTCCTCAGAAGAAAAATGGGTCTTGATCCAGCCTGTCAGGTACAGTACATGTATGTAAAAGGACAGGTAAAGTTGTGAGGCTACCTTTAGCATTTTGAAAAAAGAACTGCCTCTAGGATTTCATGTAGTAGTAGCTTTTGTGTTATGATGTTGGAGACATTGTAAATGCTAATTGAATATTGATACACAATGATTCACACTCCCAACTTTAATCACCTTTGATTTAGTATAACAAGAAAGTTCAAGACCCCTAGAAAAGTGAAATATCTATCAAATATAGAGACCCTGTAGTTCTAGTTACGTGGTCTAGTTAGTGAAAATAAACATTTATATAGTTTTGCTTTTCCATTAGTCAAATTTAAAAGGAGTTTTGGTTTTTCTCCATAATGTGTAAAATTTTATAGAATAATTTTTATCTAAAATACCCTATTTGCTGTCAAATTATTAGTTATATTAAAACTATGGCTAAAGTTTTGTTCTTGTTTTTAATACCAATATTTTGTACTAAATATGTATATTAAGGTTGGGTACAGTGGCTCACGCATGTAATCCTAATACTCTGGGAGGCCAAGGCCGGAGGACTGCTTGAGGCCAAGAGTTCGAGACCAGCCTAAGCAAGAGTGAGACCCCGTCTCTACTAAAAATACAAAAAAAAATTAAGCTTGGTGGTGCGCACCTGTAGTCCCAGCTACTTGGGAGGCTGAGGCTGGAGAATCGCTTGAGACCAGGAGTTTTGAGGTTGCTGGTGAGCTATGATAATGTCACTGTACTCTAGCCCAGGCAAGAGAGTGAGACTTTGTCGCAAAAAAAAAAAAAAAAATATATATATATATATATATAACTTAATAAATCTAATGAAGTGTGACTTCTCTAACTGAGCTTGACATATGCTGGCTATATCTCATAGCAAGTGAAAACTAGAAATGACTTATCTGTTACCTTGTAGCCACAATATTCTTGAGATTATTCTTAGGCTTTGGTTAGAAACAGATAGTTGTATAGGAACTCCTGGACAAAGAATCCTGAGTGATCCAATATAGTCTATTATTTCTAAAGCAGAAGTCAGAAGTCTTGCCCTTGATTATATAGAATATCTAAGAAATACCCAGAAGGGCCCTCTCTAGGATATAGATTACTTTCTCTGTGGCTAGATTTTGATCAAAGCACAATTACCATTTATAAGTGTCACATTTGATGATTTAAGAGATTTGATTGCCAAAGCTCTAAGTTGGTTTATTTGGGTATTCCCTGATTTATTTTTTAATTGACAAAATTTGTTTATATTTATCACAACATGATGTTTTGAAATATGTATACATTGTGGAATGGCTAAATTGAGCTAATTAGCATAGCATACCTCACATACTTACATTTCATGGTGAAAACACAATTTCTCAACAATTTTCAAAGATACAATATATTGTTAACTGTAGTCACCATGTTGTATAATACATCACTTCTAAGTTGATTTTGTTATGTAAAAATGTGGGTTTCTTTTTTGCATATATATCATAGAATTTAAGGCTTTTAGCATTTTGAAATAAAATGATAAAAAATTTCAACCTTTAATTTTCTCTGCCTGGTCTTGGCTCTCAAAGTAAATATTCCTCTACTACTCAGCTACTATATAGCTAGTAATTTTCATAAATCATTGTCTTACCAAAATGTTAAAATAATGCAACAGAAAATTGTCAAATATGCAGACCCATTAATTTGTGACTAAAGTTGTTGAAGCCTTCCAAATCTGAGAGTAGTAATTAAGAGTTACTTTGAATATGAACAAAACATTGAGCTGGTTAACCAGTAATCAGAATAAAATTCTTGGTGACCCTTAGTCACTTGAGCCTGCTGTGCTGACTTTCTTTAAACCAGTTAGTCCCAGATAGGAAATGTGTGCTTTCTTTGCAGATGTGTGACCTTCATATATGGTTATTGACTAGCAGGATATATAATTACCAGAGGACTGTTAAATGGCAAACTACCTTTAAAGTTATTTGTAGCAGATCAAAATAAAAAAGGAAGACAATTCTGAAAGATTAAAAATACAGATCATGTGTTCTGGGACTACAGGCACACGCCACCATGTCCAGCTAATTTTGTTTTTAGTAGAGACAGGGTCTTGCTCTTGCTGAGGCTAATCTCGAACCCCTGACCTCAAATGATCCTCCCGCCTTGGCCTCCCAGCATGCTAGGATTACACGTGTGAGCCACCATGCCCGGCCAGATCATGTGTTCTTAAGAGAGATTTAAGTTGATTCAAAATTCAGAGAGCAATAATTATCTGAATAGATTTCTTTCACATAAACACTCCAGTGTGTCAGAATTACCACGGTTGATTTAGTGGTGTTCTTAACTCATTGATGTCTTATATTTTATTTTGTAAATTGTTACTCTTATGTATATCATTTGATATTGAGACCTTATTTTGCTTTTACGAATGAAATTTAGAAAATATACACATAACATTGATCACTAAAATTCTTCATATAAAAGATGTGATATTAGATTTTCTTATCCTGCTATAACTAATTCTATCTTAAAAGATAGGTTCTTTAGTATTATCACTTATTTGGAATATGACCTTAAGCCTTCCATTAAATCCAGTTACAAATTTTTTTATTTTTTTTTTTGAGACACAGTCTCACTCTGCTGCCTGGGATAGAGTGAGTGCTGTGGCGTCAGCCTAGCTCACAGCAACCTCAAACTCCTGGGCTCAAGTGATCCTACTGCCTCAGCCTCCCAAGTAGCTGGGATTATAGGCATGCGCCACCATGCCCGGCTAATTTTTTCTATATATATTTTTAGTTGGTCAATTAATTTCTTTCTATTTATAGTAGAGATGAGGTCTCACTCTTGCTCAGCTGATTTCGAACTCCTGACCTTGAGTGATCCGCCCGCCTCGGCCTCCCAGAGTGCTAGGATTACAGGCGTGAGCCGCGGTGCCTGGACTACACATAATTTTTTTTTTTTTTTTGAGACAGAGTCTCACTTTGTTGCCCGGGCTAGAGTGCCATGGCATCAGCCTAGCTCACAGCAACCTCAAACTCCTGGGCTGAAGTGATCCTTCTGCCTCAGCCTCCCGAGTAGCTGGGACTACAGGCATGCGCCACCATGCCCGGCTAATTTTTTCTATATATATTTAGTTGGCCATTTAATTTCTTTCTATTATTGGTAGAGACGGGGTCTCGCTCTTGCTGGTTTTGAACTCCTGACCTTGAGCAATCCACCCGCCTCGGCCTCCCAGAGTGCTAGGATTACAGGCATGAGCCACCGTACCCAAATAATTTTTTAAAAAGACTAATGTATTATATATCCCCACCATTCATTTATTATCTTTCTTTCTTTCTTTCTTTTTTTCCTTTAACAGACAGGCTCTCACTCTGTCACCCAGGCTGTAAATCCTGGGCTTCAAAGTAATTCTCCTGCCTCAGACTCCTGAGTAGTTAGAACTGCAGGTGTATACCACCACACCTGGCTTTTTTTTTTTTTTCATGTAGAGGTGGGAACTCGCCATGTTGCCCAGGCTGGCCTCAAACTCCTGCCTTCAAGTGATCCTTCTGGCTGGGATTACAGACATGAGCCACCTTGCCTGGACTTTTATCTATTGGCACAAAATCCAGCATTTGTGTACTTGGCCTTAGGAGTGTGAAGATGAGACAGAGTTCATGTCATTAGGGGACTCAGTTGTGTGGGAAATATATATAAGTAAACAACTAACTGACAGTAGGATGTGATGAATGCAACAATAGAGATAACACAAGAGTGAATGATTTAACTCTGGAATGGATTTGAGGAATGGATAGGAATTTGTCAAACAGACAAAAAAAGAACTTAGTAGCAAAGAAAAGAGTGTATATGAACAAAAAACCTAGTAGTGTGGCTTATAAAAACACTTTGAGTGAAAAATCCTATCTTGGAAGCTCTAGTGTAATCTTGATTTTTAAAAAAATGGGCTTTTAAGAAGATAAAGGCCAGGCACGGTGGCACATGCCTGGAGTCCCAGCTACTCAGAAGGCTGAGGCTGTAGGATCGCTTGAGGACAGGAGTTTGAGGTTGCTGTGAGCTAGGCTGACGCCACGGCACTCTAGCCTGAGCAACACAGTGAGACGCTGTCTCAAAAAAACAAATAAATAAAAAAAGAAGGAGGTGAGTAGGAAGAGGAGATTTATAGGCATGTTATGGTTCGGGCTTTAGTGGTGGGTCTCTGGTCCATGTTGAGTTTATTTCTGTGTATGGCATGAGTAGGGTCATACTTTATCTTGTGTGTCCAGTGGTTTCAGCACCCTTAGAACAGACTTGTCTTTATTAATTGACACCCCCTGGAAGGCCTGTGGGCACACCTTCGTGTCACCACCAGGAGCACAGGCACCCAGAGAGAAG
>CAUYRT010040341.1:0-11319 GCA_963574885.1 Lepilemur ruficaudatus
TCTATCTTAAGATAAAAACAACACAACTCCCTTGACTTCATGTGCACACTATAGACATAGCACCACTTCTCTACAGCCATTCAGAATAAAAAAATCTCCAAAGAGGTATTTCTATGTTTAGCTCTTTGAGGAATCTCCAAATTCTTTTCCACAGATGTTGCACTAATTTGTAGTCCCACCAGCAGTGTAACAGTGTTCCAGTCTCTCCACAACCTCGCCAACATTTGCTGTTTCGGGATTTTTTGATAGCAGCCAATCTCACTGGGGTTAGGTGGTATCTCCTTGTGGTTTTGATTTGCATTTCTCTAATGATTAGAGATGTTTAACATTTTTTTTATATGTTTGCTAGCCATTATTCTGTCTTCTTTGGAAAAGTTTCTGTTCATTTCCGTTGCCCATTTATTGATGGGGTTGTTTGAGTTTTTATTGTTAATTCTTTTGAGTTCTAGGTAGATTCTTGTTATCAGACCTTTATCGGAAGTGTAGAGAGCAAATATTTTCTCCCATTCTGTAGGTTGTCTATTTGCTCCAGTGATAGTTTCTTTGGCTGTGCAGAAGCTTTTTAATGTGATCAGATCCCATTTGTTTATTTTTGTTGCTGCGGTAATTGCTTTAGGGGTCTTCTTCAAGAATTCTTTGCCTAGGCCAATGTCTGAAAGGGTCTTCCCAACATCTTCTTCTAGGATTCTTAAGGTTTCATGCCTTAGGTTTAGGTCTGTTAACCATCTTGAGTGTATTTTTGTGAGAGGTGAGACATAGGGATCCAGTTTCATTCGATCCAGCAATAGCATTACTAGGCATCTACCCAAAAAAGCATAAGACATTCTATAATAAAGACATCTACACCCGAATGTTGATGGCAGCACAATTCACTATTGCTAGGTCGTGAAAACAACCCAAGTGCCCGTCAATTCATGAGTGGACTATTAAAACTGGGTATATGTTTTCAATGGAATATTACTCAATTTTAAGAAACGACAGTGAGCTAGCACCGCTTATATTATCTTGCATTGAGCTTGAGCCCATTATTCGAAGCGAGGTAACACAAGACCGGAAGAATGGGCCCTACATGTACTCGCCATCAAATTGGTACTGACTGATTAACATTACGGTGCTCAAATTGTGGTGGTGTCCACCAGGGATTCGGGGACTGAGGGGGTAGACCCACATCTGAGGGATGCGGTGAGCATTTTGGAGGGGAGGGGCATGCTTGAAATGTAGTTGGCGATGGGAATTGGGAGTCTCAATAGGGGGAAGGAAATGTTCTAAAACTGATTTGTGTGAATAGCTGTACAACTTGGTAAATTTACTAATAATCATTTAATTGTACACTTAACATGTATTAATTGCATGGCATGTAAATTATACTTCAATAAAGTTGTTTAAACTCAAAAAAAATAAATAAAATAATTACAGACTCACAAGAAATTGCCAAAAAATTACAGTAGAGAGGCACTGTGCATCCATCACCCAGCTTCCCCCAAAGGTAACATCTTTCATAACTATAGTACATTGCCAAAATAAGGAAATCGACATTGGTATAATTAACTAGACCACAGACTTTACTCAGATTTCCCCAGTTATTACCTGCACTTTTTACATATGTGTTTAAGTACCACATTTAATCACCTTTATAGATTTGTATAGTTACTACCATGGATTTCACATGCATTAAAAATTGCTCCTTTAGCATGGAAGGAGTTCTTTTGTGGTATAGGAATAAAGTGGTTTTTAAAATGTCACCTCCACAGATAGGCTGTTCTTAAACATCACATTCAACCTCCTCTAACTCAGGACCCCCTTCATCCTACTCTATTCACTATCTTCACAGCATCCATCCTTGCCTGAAAGCATCCTATTTATTTACCTGTTTCCACATCAGAACATCACTTCACTGATGGCAGTATTTTCGATGCCTCATTCCCTTCTGTCCCTAGCACACTACACAATGTCTAGCACTAAATAAGTGTTCAGTAAATATCCATGGAACATATGAAGGAAGACAGAGGGAGGGAGGAGCATAATTGGCCACAAGCATCCCCTTCCATTAATATAACAGCATCACTGAATATTAACACCAGAAAGGATCTTAGAAGTATTTACTAAACCTTCCTCATCTTTGGCATGAGAAAATTGAGGCAAAGGGAGAATAAGTAATTTGCCCACAGTCACAGTTATAGTGGAAACAAGTCTAGAATCCTATCTCCTCATCTGTTTTATTTAAACCAAATGTGGCTCAGTTTGTACATACTCCATAAACATTCACAAAGTGCCTATAAAATATAAAAATTTTAAAAGCACATTATTTTGAAAGCCCAGTTAACTATAAAAATATTATTACAACCAGATCTACTTCATTTAAGCATTAAGTTGTGACTTCCAATGCAAGTGCTAATTTAAACAGATCTTTCTTGAAGCAAGTAAAATGAGATGGTAATGAGTTAATGGATGTTCAGGTATTTGAGCATGGACAATTAGGAGTCAGACTGTTTCTAAGTCACCTGGGATGCTGTCTACTGCCCCTACTTCACAATCCAGATCGTTCTTGGCAAGTGCTCTATTGCAAAGCTGACTGGAGGTTTGAAATATTTAATCTATAAACTTTGAATTCTAGGAAAACACATGCAAGAACACTTGTGCTTACACATTCCTGTCAGGTAGGCTACAGGATGCAATGTGAGAATAAGATCCTGCAATTAAGCAAAAGAATGGCATTGTACAGAACAAGTTTTTGTGTCCTAATCTGATAACTACCAACATAAATTACCTCCTGGAGGTAAGAGAAATATTTCATGGCATTGACATTCACATTTCATATTTTGAGAAATAAAAAGAAACAAAGAATATATCTAAATCAAAATAACAGAACAATTTTATTATCAAATTAGACTATATTTATCAGACAAAGCTATACTCATCTTTGATATGCAACGATAGCAAACTGTTTGGATTCAGTAAATCAGAGAAATAAACATGCATTTTTTTCATCTTCTCACATAAATAAAACCTATAATTACCTATTCAAAATTCTGAATATAACTTATTCTCAGTTCTTTCAAAATACTGTTTGTCCTTCCAAAATATTTTTCTGCTTCATCAACATTTTTTCATAAGATTTGCTATTTTTTTTCCTTCTGCTGAGAACGTTTACAGATATTACATGACTTTCCTTCACATTCATTCATTCAATCATTCCAATACTGCATATCTGCTCTGCATGCCACCAGGCTAGAGAGAGTTATAAAAATAAAGAAGTGTTATTTGGTCAATACCCCAGGTGGGTAGGGGGAGATAGAAAACTATTTGAGTTGACAGTACCTACAAATGCTAACAATTAACTGAAGATAAATAACAGGATGCTTAAAGTTTTGTCTTGTCTCAGAGTTTTGACTAAAGCCATAAATCTCAAAACGATGTTGTTTTTAACACATTGACTATTACACTAGAAAAAAATTTTTCCCCGTTGGGGCCAGAATGTTTTATTACAAAAATGGAATAAAAATTTCAAAAACAAAACGATCCTTTCTAATTTAACGAAAAATGTATTTTTTATTGTTATCTGTGCTTGGGTTATATGCAACTTGAAAAATAGTTCTCACGGCTCCCAAGGTAAAGAGACATGTGAGTTACATATGCTTCACAAGGCCCCCAGGCTCAACACTAGCATGAGTTAAATACAACTCTCATGGCAGTTAACATGTTAAGATCCCAAGCATTGTAAACAGTACTTGCAGTGGTCAAAATGAATCCAGTGAACTACCTCTAAACGTACGAATGCTTTATTTAGCCTTTCTACTCACAGAGAGGAGCAGATGAAGCTTGGGAGAATCAGAATGCAATGTGTAAGTCACAGATACTGGGACACAACTCTTACTCGTTAAAGCATGAAAGCTAGATGCTGAGAGAAGGAGCTGCCAGCATTCGGGCACTTGCCAGTCATAGGGTATAGACATTAAATCTTAACTGCACTAGTCATCAGACTGTCTTTTTCCTTTTGTCCCATCTTCCCACCTATACTGTCTTAATTCCGTACTGCTTTTGCAACCTCTGCCATGTAACCTAACATGTTCACAAGTTCCATGAATTAGGACCTGGAAGTCTTTGGAGGCCATTACATGGCCAATTTGCTCCATGTTCCTTAGGTGTCAAGAGTGGCCCTGTTTACCATCAAGTCCTCTCCTATTGGTTCAGTTCCATAATTCTCTACATACTGTGATAAATTTTCTTTTTGCATAAGACAGCCAAAGTAAACCTCTGTTACTTGCAGCTAAGAGCATCTTAACTGATACAGTGGAACTCTTGGAATTGGCCTACTGACTTATTTATTTTGTAGGCTTGTAAAGATTTTTAAATACCATTAATATACCAACAACTCCCAAGTTTAACCTAGCCAGGGGTGGGGAAACTACGGCCTCAGGATCACATGTGGTCCTCCAGATCTCCAAGTGCAGTCCCTAGACCGAAGCCAAACTTCATAGAACAAATCCCTTTATTAAAAGGATTCGTTCTGTAAAATTTGGATTCAGTCAAAAGGCCGCACTCAAGGATCCAGATGGCCTAGACATCTTTTCTGCCCTTAAGTCTGATACATAAAACTATCTAATCATTGGCTCCTTTGGGCTATCTAATATGCATCTCAAACTTAACGTGTCAAAAACAAATGGCAGGCACCACTAACAACCCAAACCCATATACACAAAACTCACTTCTCGCCAGATCACTTCCCCAACGTCATTTCAAGAAATAGGTAACTCCATTTTATCAGTTGCTCAGGCCAAAAATCATAGACTTATCCATGGCTTCTCTTTCTCTCATATCCCACATCCAATCCAACAGAAAATCCTATTGATTCTACTTCCAAAATATATCCATATCTGACACTTTTCACCACCTATATGCAAACCCAAGTTAACCTAAATTATTTCCAATTAAAAGCTGGTCTTCTAAAATAGGAGAAAAAATAATCTAAAGCAATGTGCAGAAAAAATAATCAAAAGCATGAAAAATATTCAGCAAATAAAGTGAAAAGAAGAATTAGCCTGATGCAAGAGAGGGGGTGAGATTTAGAGTCAAGAAGACCTGGGTTTGGATCCTAGTTCTGCCATTCATCAGCTGTGGGCCCTTGGGTAAGTTGTTTAACATCTATAATCTTTGTTCTAGATAGCTGTAAGTGGAGCTAATTATACCTGCCTCAGAAGGCAATCATGAGGATTAAAGAAGATATATTTAAGGTAGGTACTCAATAAATAAAAACCGCTCTTAAGATTATTAATAGGCTATTCAACTAATTTTTCAAGTTAGGAAACATTAGACTGTTTCCTAACATCATTCAATTCTAAGCCTAAAGCTCATATTTTAAAGGTTGTGAGATAATGTTTAAAAAATGAGGGGAGGGGAGATGAGGTTTCTCCACCACATGACAAAGTAACACCTTTCTTGCTGTATTAGGGAATTGACCTCACATAAGGAGGTTAAAAACACCTACAGAATCTTGACTTGTGTGATAATTCATGAGAAGCATGAATGTTCCAGTTTTTAAATGGCACCTTTGGTGGTGCAGAAAAGATTTAATGCATCTGACCTGTGCCTACTGACCATCTTCTGGGTAGGAGGCATGCAGAAATGTCCTTCCACCTTTAGTCAAAAGCTGCACTTCCTTGGAAGTGGAAAGCAATACTACCTTTTTTTTTGAAAAGCCCTGCTGCCCGGGCTAGAATGAGTGCCATGGCGTCAGCCTAGCTCATAGCAACCTCAAACTCCTGGGCTCAAGTGATCCTTCTGCCTCAGCCTTCTGAGTAGCTGGGACTACAGGCATGTGCCACCATGCCTGGCAAATTTTTCCTATATATTTTTAGTTGGCCAATTAATTTCTTTCTACTTATAGCAGAGACGAGGTCTCGCTCTTGCTCAGGCTGGTTTCAAACTCCTGACCTTGAGCGATCCAGCCGCCTCGGCCTCCCAGAGTGCTAGGATTACAGACATGAGCCATCATGCCCAGCCAAGCAATACTGTCTTTGAATGATGCATAAACTTGTAAAGAAAACTATACACATACTGATTTATGTTATCTTGCACAGCAGGTACTTAATAAATGTGGGGTGATGATGAGGTGGAAAATATGAAACTAAAGGGCCTTGCAAAATGTAAATATCCATAATCAGCCTCATCTCATCTCTTGAAAAAATGGTATACTACGTTATTTTACTGAGATTAGAGATTTATCAATAGCTTCACACTTGTGAGCAGACCATTTGTTAGATATTAACACTAAGTTAAAACCCTACCAGCATCTTTACTTTATTAGCTTACCAAGAATCTTTAGCATGCATTTGCAAGTTAAAAAAAAAAAAAACTTAGAAATTAAGAGTAATTTCATTCTATACCCTTTCATACTTCTTAAGTGTTGTCTCATAAATATAGCTAGACCACAGGTTAACAAATGAATTAATACATATCTATATGCTACAAAGTTAAAAATAATCCTTCCACCATGAATTTTGCTGCCATTGACATTAATTACAAGCTCCAGTGTTTGACAGGAAACCTAATTCAATCTACTTCCCCATCCCTGGTACCAATTCTCCCCCAGCATAAAAGTTGATCCTTCATTTATGTTTCACCCAAATTCAAGAGGTATCTTTATGACTTAAATCAATATAAAGATAGATAGCTAAGTAATTTTTAATCAAATGAACAAAAAGGATAGCAGTTATCCCATCTCCTAAGGAACTGGTATTTTTATTGGAATCTTAAAATATGACTTTTATATATATTCAAGTTTTTTCCTTTTTTCCAGTAACTGAAATAGAAACATTTGTGAAATAAGCTCAATAGTCTAGGTTCAAGCAGGGTTCATATACCAAGGTGGAAGACTGGAGACACGAGGCTTAGAGAAGGGTTTCCATATATACTCAAGCAGCAGAGTTGGCGAGTGTATGCCCCACAGCTACTTTCATAATTACACTTTATATCTATTCAGCAAACTATTTTACACACATCCTTCTGAGAAAAAAAAAAACAAGAGCTTTTTCCCCTCATGAATTTTTATCTGAGTACAACCATCTGATGGCATAAATATCTGACTTTTAGCCTAACCTTGTAGTATTTCATTATTCTTTTGAAAATGTTCATCTTTGAAACCTTCATATTTGTAACATTATCTTCAAATTAGATTACAAATGTCCAGTTATGGAATATATACCAAATGTTCTTTTTAATTGCTTAAAGTTCCAAATGAAGAAAATCTGTCTGACATTAAATAAGTATCTTGAATGTGAGATAGGCAAGAACACCTTGAAATAATGCTTAACTAATCACAAAGCAACTATTTTGCAATAGATGGTCAAACCACTAATTAGATGAAGGGAAATAAAACTGTCATGGTAGGATAAAAGGATAAAGAGAAATAAGCAGTAATTACTGTTTTATTGTCAGAGAAAGGAGTATCAAACATGGCTCAATAAAAAGAGGGGGGAAAACCCCACAAGTCTGTAAGTAAATACCAGCACTCATTAAATCTGTACTTGCAGCTAAACACAACTTAGGGATATACAATGACATCTTTAAAAAGTGTACTCCAAAAAAAAAAAAAAAAGACTACAAAGAATAGGTGAGGGTGCTTCAGTTTTAGGGTATGCAACATACTGAAGAATAACTTTACAGGGCTATTTACTTACACTGCCTAAAAACATCCAAGCCATTCTTAAAATAATTGTTTATTAAAGATTAGGATAGGACTACTAGACTAGGTTCTTCTTTCCAAATCATTCGTAACCCCAATTGGAACACTTACTATATAAATGGGGCCTGCGAGCATTTGAAGCTTTAACATTTAGAGGAACTTACATTCTGTTGCTTGGAATAATCTTGTGCCCTTCTCTAAACCAAGTCACTTGAGGCCTGGGGCAGCTGGTGATGGGCAGTAAGTTTAGAACTGCTGCATGTCCTTGAGAAACCGTTTTCCTCTTGTCTGTATCCATGAAATTTCCCATATCTGCAGAGAAAAAATGAGCTCTTTTCAGTTCTATAAAACTTTTTTGTGAGGAGGAGAGATCAGAGATAGAAATAAGTATATGTCACCAACACTGCTATACTTAATAACAAAACAAGTGAGACTACAGGGCAGCACTGGCAAGTGCAGATCCTGCTGTGAGTGAAGCAAGAGGCAAAGGCAGGTGCCTCCAAAGGACCCAAGCAGTGTGTCAACCAGCAGAGCCACATGGTCTGCCTCACTGCAACAATACAAATGAGTGTTTGCAACTAACTGTCATATTGAAATGAGTTGGTGAAAACCATCCTAGTGTCACACGAAGCAGTTTTCACAGAAACTATAATAAAAGGCTTCTAGACATCTTCAAGCTACCAACTCTGTCAAGTTTGCCCCAGCACTGGCCCATGCCCTGCTTGGTCTCTCCTGCTTTTTGTTTTTGAGGTGACTGTCTCCCTCACAGATCTTTTAGGAGTAATATTTGTTTGAGAGTAATATTTGCTAACTGTTGAAGTTCACCCAGAGTTCTCTCACTCCCATACTGTTGATTTAGTTCTAGGCAACTGAGTTTTGTTCTAGTCTCTATCCTGCTGGTTAAAAACATTTCAAAAATACGGTCACAGGAAGAAAATACCACCAACAAAATGTGGGTGTAAATGATTAATTTTAAAATTAGTAACATCTGAAATTTTTCAAAAAATTTCCACCTTATGGTTAGAAACAGTTAAATATGTATACAAATAGATATGGCCAAATATTGTATTTTATTTAAATGGATATAAGAAATTTGAAATAGTCCATAGAAGAGCTCTATTATCAATGGCTTTTTGATTCAAAAGAAATTTTCTATGTGACAGTTTATAAAATTTGAGGGAAAAGATGAAACCAGTGAAACAGATTAGAAAAATATTAATGGTTATTTTAAGATAAAATGAAATTTTTTATCAAAATAGAAAGAAAAAATATCTAAGAGCTAAATAATAAAATAAGGATATAAATAATTAAGCAAGTAAAAGCTCAAAACTCAATTTTACAAAATAGAATTTAATATAGTAAGTCTGAAGCTCTTATTCACATATGGTTTGGGTATTGATCTGCACTCTTCATTAATTATGTTTTCAATTATTTGGCTGAACAAAAGTTCTGGATTTTTCTGTGGACAGATTTAGCTGAATGACTTCACTACAATTGAGAAAAATGATTTGATGTAATAATTAAACATTTACCATCGGCACTCAGACATTAGACTTACTGTAGAATAGTAGACTAGATATTATCTTATTTTATATAACACAGAAAGCTAGAAGCTTTCACTAGGATCAAAATTAACAAATGAGGAAATACTATCATCACTGAACAGCACAGCCAAATTTAAGAGCCCTTTAATGTTCTCTAAAGTCTATAATGACATATTAAAATATAATTTAAAATTTTGTAAGTTTTTGCTTACTTTTAAACAAAGAAATATTTTGGTAGTGCAATCAAAATATAATGAAGCAGACTTCCATTTTAGATAAATCCTACCCTTATTAGATTTTGGATTCGAGAAAGGACTAAAAGCTTTGCATAGGCCAAGTTCACTCTCATTTCTCCTGAAGATTATACTAAAATTCAAGCTCCCTGCATTTTGATATCTCCTTTGGCTACTTCTGAAAGTTTTATTCTCCAAAATGGATCTGCTCAATAAAGAATAAATCACTATAACATTAATACCATCTGTGATGTTTACTATTCACGTACTTTTCCGTAGTGCAGCAAAAGGATTCTAAACAAATCATCATTAGGAAAAACTGATATTGAATTGACGAACTTTAACCTAAATGGGTTTAACTTTTTATTTTAAAAGCATTTTGAATCCGAGTCTCTTACATGCCAAGAGAAGCTGATTCATAAAACAGAAGGAAGCCTTATTCATTTGTTTTATCCTCCCCAGTGCCTAGTCAGGTCCCTAGTCTTTTCAATTGGAAAAAAGTGGCATTTGCCTCATCAGCCCCCTCTCCTGACCAGCCACACTAGCTGCATCCTTGTCTCTCACTGAGTTTAGCAATTATTCTACTCTAAATATAGTCAAAGATAAAATCTCAACTCCTACAATAGTTAACAGTGATTTGATTGCCCCCACAGACACATGTGGCGATCTCTCTTTCCCATACACCTACATGCCACTTGGACTTCCGATTTTCTTTGCAGGAGTGCTCCCATTCTGTTCCGTACCACGCAGCGGTAAAACCCAGCATCAAGCTTCTGTAGAGATGGAATAATATACCTGCGAATTATCAAAAAGAAGTGTTAATGGTTATATCTAGAATAGCATTGGCATCTTATCTAGTGGGTGCTCAACAAATATTTTATTTTTGGTAACCTAATACCTATGCAATTCTTCCCTGACCAAGACTCTAACTACACCAGCAATTTATTTCTGAGACTATTTCATCAATATCTGTCTCCCCAAGTAGGCTGTAAACATTACATGAAGCTAGCATTTATGTCTGTTTTATTCATCATTTTATCCCGGTGTCTATCACAGTGTCATGCATACAGTAGATATTACTCACGACTGGCTGAATAAATGAGAAATGTTAAATAATTAAAAGTCATTGCATTTAAACTAGCCCTTTCAATAAAAAATTATTTCTAATTCTCTTTCTGTAGAATCTCAGAATTTCTAGAAATTATTTCTGGAACCGGCAACAGTTTTAACACAACGTATCACATTGCTCTATATGAAAGTTCAAACAACACTTCCAGGAAATACAGAGGTCATTAAGGAAAAGAAAGCAATGGCATCAGGACACAACACTCCTCCATCCAGTCACCAGTGTAGACATCTCCAGACATAATTTATACGCTTCTTATTCTTACTTCTCCACATATGGCCTTGACATTAACTTTAAATTTTTTTTTTTGAGGAAAATTCTTCTCAATTAAGCCTTCTAATTTTGACATATCTGGAAACCTTTGCTTTTAGATCTGTATATTTTTTGCATAAGACCTTGATTTTTAATAGATACCTATTAAATATTTAATGGGTAGCATTTTAAGTCATAAGAATCTGGATCATCTCATAATAGCAATTAATTTTGAGTGATATCCTTTAGCTTATTCTAAAACAAACAAATGAAATTATTAAAAGAAGAGACTTTTTTTTTTATTGGGGGTAAACTATAAAGCATTTAAAGTACAATGTTTATAGTCACAATTTGTAGTGAGCTGATTTCCCAAAATATATTACCACTCAAGTTGACTTATCTTGTTAAATTCAAAAACCTAGTCTGTCAAAGTAGTCCAGAGAGTACATACATAGTGCTCCAACTGTACCTACGTACAACCAA